>BHFT01023173.1:0-31336 GCA_004320025.1 Laticauda laticaudata
CCTCCAAGCAAAACCGTTCCTAGGGCATGATTTGCCACGAGCGGTCACGACCCCGCGAGCAGATATCACGATGGAACGCAAGTCCCTGGCCAGGGAGCCAGAACAGCGAGGCCCTACCCCCCACAGGCACCTATATAGACTGAGAACTCCCCGGGGCCTCCGTGTCTCTCGCCACATTGCACGGGGCCACTCACAAAGGGCAAACCTTAATATAGATGTATATTATTTCGAACTCGGTGTGTCATTTCCTCATGGCTTCCCACAACCATCGAGGCTGTCATGAATAGACAGCCTCAAACAAAA
This sequence comes from Laticauda laticaudata, assembly GCA_004320025.1. Classification (NCBI taxonomy): domain Eukaryota; kingdom Metazoa; phylum Chordata; class Lepidosauria; order Squamata; family Elapidae; genus Laticauda; species Laticauda laticaudata. The sequence continues at coordinate 304 of BHFT01023173.1, forward strand.
CCGGTCCATGGACACATTGAAATACTACCAGGATTGATACTGGCTCCTCCGGACAAGCAGGCCCTCAGTTAACCCGCCCTCTTGCATCTCCGAGTGCAGCGCTCGGAATAACCTGCGCGTGCCAGGTTCTTTCACGCATTAACCGCGCCGGCCCATGCTTGCGTCTCTCGCTGAATGGCAGGACTGAAGCGTGCAGTGGATGGAGATTATACATAACGGAGGAAGGCCGGAGATAGGGGGGGGGGGGAGGCGGGCGGGCCCCGGCGGGGGGTTCGAGCATACACCATGAAGGACAAGAGGACCGTGAGCACCAACACTCAACCCGTTACTCCGACATCTGCAACATTATTTTACTCCCATGTAGCTACTCCGAGTGAAATGAAAAGGCCCAGGCTGAACTTACTGTATGGATTACTGGGGTAGGAAATGACGGGGTGCTACCTAGCAGACAGGGTAGCACCCCGACCGGATACATTCGGGACAAGCCTCCCTGACTTCTACTAGCAAATACCCATACCTTCGAAATCAGGTGACCTAGGTCTACCCCCAAACAACCTTACTGGGGACCCTATACTATGGCGGCTGCCAGCCACATCACGACAAGTCACAGGCCCCCGGCTCCTACCAATGACTAGAACCGGCTAGCCTATTCATGGCGGAGGATGCAACGCGGTCCCACACTGAGACCAGCTTTGCTTCCCGCAACCTACCCTCAAAAGAAAATAATAAATTTCCAAAAAACAAACCACTAGGGAGCGGGGGGGAAGGTACAAATACAATAAGAAAAGGACGAGACGAACCTCCCCATACACCAAAGACTTACGAAACCTCATGGAAAATCGACAACGTCCTAAACCAAACAAAAAGAGCAGTCACGGTTAGCCATGGAACCGCCAAGAAAGAAGTCTGGGGCAGTCAGGAGAATTGACAACCGCAGCCTTCCTCTGGAAGGTAGCGCCAGGCCAGCCTTCAAGCCAACCCGGGTCTTAAACCAGTGAGGGAGCGTCATGAAGCCATCCCTTCACACTGGCCCTGAGAGCGGACTCAGGGTGGGCGTCGTGAGCGCCGATGGCTGACTCACCCCTTTCCAGGAGGTTATCCTTATGGAAAAGATCGAGATGACGGCAGCATCCCGACTGAACTGCTTGAACGACAAACGACAAGACTGAGCCGCGCAAAGCGTCCAACGCAGACGCTAGGAGAAAAGGGGCCCCACCTACCTACGCGACACATCACCACGTTGACTGAACTAAAAGGGGAGGGGTGTTTCTTCGGTTTGGAACTGTTGTAGGTTCCAAGTAACTTTCATTCTGATTGCGAAAAGGCTACTTACGGAGTGGTTGTCTCTAGGAACCAATCCAGGAAGCGTTCACGAAGCCGTCAAACAGCGGGAAGAGTTAAGTAACTGTCATTGGCCACAAGCCGGCAGGCTAGCCACTATATAAAGGGCTGCCGCGGCTTGGGCCATGTTCCTTTTCTTTACCTAGAGGTTTGAAATAAAGAGTTGTTGTTTGGAACCCGGTCTCCCACGCTTCTTTCTGGACGGAACAAAAATGGTTCTTATATCTTACTGCAAAACTAGAACAATTGAGTGGTTCTTTTTTTCCCCTAAGTTTCCAGTGCAAAAATGTTGGCCCTTAAGTATATCGAGTACATAACATCTTGGCACTGTGATCTCAATCCAAGAACTTTCACCTACTTCAAAACACCCTTTCTACATAACCCCACTAAACACAGGTACAAAAAATGGAGGGATGCATTCTTGCCCTTTTTAAAACTATAAGCCTCACTGGTTGCATCATAAAAGCCTACGTTTTGATCAAGTGATGCAATTAGGATATTGTTATTCTTTTACTCATATTTACTCATATAGCCATCTATGGTAGTACTATTGGGATTCTCTCCCATTCAGTTTTCATGGGGTCTTTGAGCAAGATCCACTGCTCTTCACGCGAGTCTCTCATCACCTCTTTATCAGCATTGGCAGCTTCCGCACATCCTTGCTGCATTTTTAGCTGGAAGGATAAGAGCAGCATCCAAATAAAAAAAAATATGTCAGTAATTGATATGTCTCCTTTTATCAGTTCCCTTTCACAAAGGAGTGGAAAGTGTGGCTGAGTAAACAAGTGATGACATCATTACTATGACTGTTTTTTTTCCAGAGCAGTAATGAGAATTGGGTCCAAAGTCCAAAGTCTACTATCATCCAGAAGGTAGGCAGACAACAAGTGAGCAACTCATGGTTATCCTTGAGTTCTAATTGTTCTAATTGTTATCAATTCTATAAGTTCTAATTGTTATCAGTTCTTGTTTTCTGACATTTCTTGTAGGCAGACAGTGAAGAAAAAGAACAGTATTTCTTCTTAGGGACTAATTCTGGGCTGTGGTTTAAAAATAACCAACTGCTGGTAGCCCTAAAAAACATATACATTCTGTCAGAAATTCTTGAGGCCCTTTCAGGAGATGCATTTTGATCAAACAAAGCTTTACTTGGGCCTATTATGCTTGAATTAATACAGTGTATATGCAATGCCAGAATCATAGGGCTGGAATAGACCTTGGAGATCTTCTATACAACCTCTGCCCTAGGCAGGAGTTCTTATTCCAGTCTAAACAAATGGTTGAAAACCACTAGTACTCACAACTCCAAAGTACTCACAACTCAAGGAGGCAAGCTGTTCCATTGACTAATTGTTCTCATTATCAGGAAATTTCTCCTTAATTCTAGGTTGGATTTCTCTCTGACTAGCTTCCACCCATTGTTTCTTGTCCTGCCCTCGGTGCTTTGAATAAATTAACTCTCCCTTCCCTGTGACAGCCCTTTAAGTATTAGAAGGCAGCTCTTATGTCATGCCAAGCCTTCAGTCTGCTAGGCTAAACATACCCATTTCCCTCAGCTATTCATCATAAGGTTTAGCTTCCAGATCCTTTATAATCTTTGTTGCTCTCTCTGCATTCTTTCTAAGGCCTCAGCATATTTTTTGTATCATGGTGACCAGAACTGCATACAGTATTCCAAGTGTGACCTTACTAGTGCAGTACTACTTGTGTTCTTTATGCTATTCTTTCTTTGATGTAGTTTAGGATTGCATTGGCTTTTTTTGGCAGTTGCAGCACACGGCTGGCTCAAGCTTAAGCAATGTTCCACTAAGACACCTAGAATCCACTTACAGGTAGTACCCGTTGGGTGGTGTTGTCCATTCTGTACATGTGTATGGTATTTGGTTTTTCCTGTCAAAGTACAGGATCTTACTTTTCTTACCACTGAACTGCATTTTGTTGAATAGGGTCAAAGGCTCAAGTCTGTCAAGGTCCCTTTGAATTCTGAGTCTATCTTCCAAAGTGTTGCAGTTCCCCCCAGCTTAATGTCATATGCAAATATTATAAATACCTGTTCAGACCCCTCATCTAGATAATTTATAAAGATGTTCAGGAGCAAGAAAGAATCCTGAGGAATCCCACTACATGTTCTGTATGTAGATGTAATTCCATTGCGTTGGTCAAATCCACAACAGTATTGCAACTGTACTGGTTCATTTCCATTATCCATGACAGTATTCAAATAGGAATGCTATCCAATTTGGCAATGATTTTTTTTCTCCTATGTTCTAGGCTTCACACATTAATGAGCTTTGAATATTTAAGGTACAATAATTACAAATGCCATTTCCCAAATAGTAAGGTTTAAAGAAATTAACATTGTTAAACTATAGACATTTAGAATTTATCCATTTACAAACGGGGTTATTTATATTACAAGTAATACTGGATTATATGTTACCTGGATTATTCAAAAAGGGTTTCTGGAAGGAGATGTATGTTCTTTTAACAGAAAGACAGGACAGTAAGATTCTGTCAGAGTTCAATTTGTTCTTTAAAAATAATTATTATTGGGCAATGTTAAGCTTCAGAGTTAGTGACAGTAGGCTAGACAGAATTCCTGACATTTTGCCAGCAACGGTGGCTGGCATCTTTAGAGGTAAGGTTGTCCACTATGCAGAACACAAGCAACTGAATAAGGATTGATTGGGCTCCTGTATTTATAGCCAGGTATCTGCTAGTTTATTGGTCTTTAGTCAAGCTGGTTTCCTATTGGTGCAGCTTGGTGAGAACTGATTTCTGATTGGTTGTTGTGCCTGAACCTGATTGAAGCTCAATCCGTGAAAGCTTCTACGAGAAAATTATTAATGTTCTTTAATGGAACAGAATATAGCTATTATTTGGTACATAAATAAGAGGAGTTAATTTTGTACAAGCTATGGCCTAAAATACACTGTAGCGATTGAATTGTTTTATGTCACACAATTTTCTCTTCCATTGCTCATTTCTTATTTTCCCTCCTTTTCTGAGAGAGTCCTGGTCTTCTCTTCATGTGTCCTCTCATGCTGCTAATGCCTGGAATAACTTCTTTTGGTTTATTACATTTTATTTCTTTAGTACTGGTACTATTCCCCCACCCCCTTCATTTATTTTCTCATCTAATCTCTAGGTCATCACACTCTAGCCTCCTAGCTGGTAACTAGCATATATTCCTTTAGTACAATCACAGGAGAAATTCGAAAAATTAGAATATCATGCAAGTTCATTTATTTTGGTAATGCAACTTAAAAGGTGAACCTAATATATGAGATAGACTCATTACATGCAAAGCAAGATAGTTCAAGCCATGATGTTCGTAATTGGATTATTATGGCTTACAGCTCATTGAAAACCCCAAAATCCACAACTCTCAGAAAATTAGGCATTGTGAAAAGGTTCAGGATTCTAGGCTCAAAGTATCCCACTCCAATCAGCTAATTAGCCATTACCCCCGCAAAGGGTTCCTGATCCTTTAAATGGTCTCTCAGTCTGCTTCAGTAGGAATCCACAATCATGGGAAAGACAGTTGACCTGACAGTTGTGCAGAAAACCTTCATTGACACCCTCCATAAGGAGGGAAAGCCTTAAAGGTAATTGCAAAAGAAAGTTGGATGTTCCAAAGTGCTGTATCAAAGCACTTTAACAGAAAGTTATGTGGAAGGGAAAAGTGTGGGAAGAAAAAGGTGCACAAGCAGCAGGGATGACCGCAGCCTGGAGAGGATTGTCAGAAAAGGCCATTCAAACTTTTGGGGACTTTCACAAGAGTGGAGTTGGAGTCAGTGCATCAAGCAGCCACCAACACGCAGACGGATCCTGGACATGGGCTTCAAATGTCGTATTGCTCTTGTCAAACCACTCCTGAACAAACAAACGTCGAAGCGTCTCTACCTGGGATAAAAGAAAACAGACCTGGTCTGTTGCTCAGCGGTCCAAAGTTCTCTTTTCTGATGAGAGCAACTTTCCATCTCATTTGGAAACCAAGGACCCAGAGTCTGGAGGAGGAAATGAGAGAGCGCCACACTGCAGATGCTTGAAGTCCAGTGTGAAGTTTTCACAGTCTGTGTTGATTTGGGGAGCCATGTCATCTGCTGGTATTGGTCTACTGTGCTTCATTAAGTCCAGGGTCAACGCACCATCTACCAGGAGAGTTTGGAGCACTTATATGCTTCCTTCCGCAGACAAGCTTTATGGGATGCTGACTTCATTTTCCAGCAGGACTTGGCACCTGCCCACACTGCCAAAAGCACCAAAAACTGGTTCAATGACCATGGGATATCTGTGCTTGATGGGCCAGCAAACTCTCCTGATCTGAACCCACAGAGAATCTATGGGGCATTGCCAAGAGAAAGATGAGAGACTGGAGACCGAACAATGCAGAGAGCTGAAGGCCGCTATTGAAGCATCCTGAATCTTCCATATACTCCTCAGCAGTGCCACAGGCTGATAGCTTCCAGCCCACGCTGCATGAGGCAGTACTTGCTGCAAAAGGGCCCAAACCATGTACTGAGTACTTATGCATGCTTTACTATTTCAGAGGTCCGATCTTGTTCTATGTACAATCCTTGTTTTATTGATTGCATGTAATAGTTCTAATTTTCTGAGATTGTGGATTTGGGGTTTTCATGAGCTGTAAGCCATAATCATCACAATTATGACACATCACGGGTTGAACTATCTTGCTTTGCATGTAATGAGTCTGTCCCTCTAGTAGTTTCACCTTTTAAGTTGCATTACTGAAATAAGTGAACTTTTCCAGGATATTCTAATTTTTTGAGTTTCACCTGCATACTTGCTACTTAGCAAGCAGCAGTAGCAGTCGGGATTTCTCCAAGTATCCTGTTGACGGGCTCAGTAAAAGTTTATTTTCCCAAAGGCAAAAGTTCGGGGGGGAAATGCTATGTTTACGAGTAATAAAACTATTAGTTGAAAGCTAGCTACATTTCCTCAAAAATAACTCCACTTTGCTTCTCACATTCCACTTTTCTACAGAGATACATACGAATTGTCAGTCTTTCTTTTTGGAATTCTTTGATACTTGATTGCCAAACTACACACACCATCTGTGCATTCATCATGGTGCACAAATTCACCCAAAGGTGACTTTCTTAGACTCCCGATTTAACTCTAGCTATTTGTTAAGTAACTGGAACAGCCAAACCTTACTCACTCCGTAACTCATTAACCTGTCGCTCGAGTGGTCTCTCCTCCTTGCCCTTCTCCAAATTACTCAACTCAAGTTCTCAGAAAGTGCGATTCTCCTCACACAGGCTTCCGAGTTTCTTTTCCCCACCTCCTTTGTTTGTCTTCCCCGCGGATAGAGGTTTCGAAGTATTTCTAGCAGGACGACCAGATTCTGTCACAGCTTTGTTCCCTAGGCCATCCATCTGGTAAACTCACAAGATTCATTTTTCTCGCCATGTACACGTATGTATACCTCCGAACTAGACTGTGTGGTTTCTCTGTGTGATATACGTGGCCACGTGTCATATGTCATATGTGCAAAATGTTATATTTATTGTGTCATGCTTGTGTCGTGCATAGTCGTGTGGGTGACCTTTTCAGAGCTGTATGCAACATTTCGTTTGAATGTATGCCGATTCGTGTACATTCAACGTGACAATAAAATTATTCTAAGTCTAAGCTATTCCCCCTTAGAATTTGGCAAAGAGGCAACTGGACTTTCTGTTATTTTTTTTTTCTTTTTTCTTTGAAGACGTTTCGCTTCTCACCCAAGAAACTACCTCAGCTCCACTGGTTGTTGGGAAAAAAATGGCAAGAAGCCAAGAGTCAAGCCTCCTGGGGCATCTCTCGGTAAATACTCCTTGGGACTGTTGAAAAGGGGCGCGGGTGGAAGGGAAAGGGGAATGTGGCCTTTCAATTAGTACTGCACACATGTTGTTTATTTAGGAGGAGGACCTCCGTGTTTGACGGACCTACTTCCCAGCAATGCCCACATGGGGGGGGGGGGGGNGGGGGAGAGCGAGAGCGAGCGAGAGCGGCCAGCTTCGTCTTCAAACTCTCAGGAGGAGACCCCGAGCCTGCCGCCGATGCCCTGAAACCAACCGCCTCCCCCCCACCCCGCACAACAATCTAGTGTAGCTTCGCTGAGGGGGTAACTTCCCCTTCGCCTTCCAGGGCAAGACGAAGGCCCCGCCGCGCTGCATTGTGGTCCTCGCCGTTGTATGTTGAAGCCGCAGAGGCTGTCGGGAACCGCAGGAGGTGGCGGCGAAACTGCGAGCGGCGGTCGGTCGAGGGCCCGGCTGGGAAGAGGCACCCCATCGCCTCCTGGAGCTTCTCAAGCCTTCCCTGCAGCGCTCTCCCGGGCCCGGTTCGCCGTCGCTGCCGCCGACCGTCGTTGGGAACTCGGAAGAGCATCTCCGAATTTAGCTACCTCGGATGGGGATGTGGAGGCAGGAGGCGGAGCTACCTGGGCAGAGAAGGCCGAAGTTGAGAGCGAGAAGCGGAGCGCAAAACTCCTCCCTGGCGCGGTGGGTCCCTTGAGGCCTCCAGAAAGCCCAGGAAAGGCTTTGCGCGGCTTCCCGGTGAGGTGTCCGTGTGCGGGGGGCGAAACTCCGAAGAGGTCCCCTCGGGGCTCTCCGCCCCGGTCCTCTCAACTTTTTCTGCGCTTTCTGTGCTCCTTTTAACTCTTCCTGCCTCGTGAAGGTGGCGGTGCGGAGAGCTCCCGCCTTCCCGCGGAAGAACCGAAGGATCATGCTTGACACCCACATCGCAAGGACGGTCTTTGGGTCTTGGCTCTGCTTTTGAAGTTTTCCTTTCGCAGCAACGGCCCCTCCACCCCACCCCAAAAAAGAGGAATTAAAAAATGCACGGGAGAAGAGGCGGAAACTTCAGAGACGGAAGATAGGAGTGTCTTCTAGTGCCTCCGTGAGAACTATACCAAGTTCAGCTACTTCTTCTTCAATTGTTGAAGTTAAATGCCATTGTGACCTGAAGTAAGATTTCCACATCATGCACAGTTTGCCGGCTCAAAGAGGCTGAGAAAGCATTCGGTCTTTCTCTTTTTTCTCTGCACAGAACCTCTCGCTTTTGGGGAAAAGAAAAAAAAAAAAANACAGAACCTCTCGCTTTTGGGGAAAAGAAAAAAAAAAAAAAGATTTGTGGACCAGGCTTCCAATAAGGGAGCTTAGTGTAAACATCAGTTTGTTTTAACCCTTTCCTGACTGCGGAAAACTAGATGAATTGATCCTCCTGTTGGCTTATCTTTTGGTAGGAAGATTACTTACTGTCTTTGTGTGACTCCCCAAGGTGTGGATTATTTAATGAATGAACATTGTAGTCAGGGTGGATGGCTGCTCTACCATTTCAAATGCTTTTGGAAATCGTTAGGCAAACTTGCTGAAAAAAGCTGATATCGTTGGGAAAAATTGATCTCTCTTGACAAATTTCTTTTATCAAACAAGGTAAGTGGATCAATTGAGGCTCGCGCAGTAAACACATTTTATGATTATGAGGTGTGAGGGATTACTGGAATAAAATAAGGAAGGAGTCCATTCTGAACATGTTAGGTCAGTGCTGGTTACATTGTTTAGTTTTCAATGATTAAACTCATTTTATTATCTAACTTTTAAAATATGGGAACTCAAATTGGAATAGAGAAAATGGTGTATGTTTAGCTCAATAATTACAAACTTGTAAAGGGTAAAAAACTCTGAAACTAATTTGGTGGCCTTTTAATAAAGAGGAGCTGTTTTCCTTTTTTTATTTACTTACTTCAGGGAACTATTAAATAAACTTACCAATAAGTTTGGTATATATGCTTTGGTACAGTGTATTTTCTAATGCTGTACCAAAAAGTTTATATCCCCATACATCTTAATTCAAGCTCTGAAATTTATAGAATCACAAAAAAGTTTATCATAACTTATTAATAACATCCAGCATTCACTTGGGATAGAAGGATTCTGGTTCAAGGCTATGTTAGTTCAGGACTTAATGATTTATGTGCGATAAGACTTATTTTTTCTTTTGAACTTTTTAAATATAGTATTTCCTAAAAAGTTTCTTTTTATTAATTAATAGCATCCAATTGCAAAATGGCACCTAAGCTATTTCTGTATTGATATATTTCTTTTAAAAAAAACTGTGTGACCATCTCCCTCCCACCAAGCTCAGAGAAATGAAATGAAAAGTAGGTAGTAAAAGTTTAAAAATTAATTAAAGCAATTATAAGAGTCTTATAGATACCCCATTTTGTTCCAATAGACTATGATGGTTGATTAATAGTCACAGAACAAACAAATTTGCTTTATACCTATTACGTCTTTTGCTGAATGCATTTTTTCAAATTTATCTGCAATAATGCTACTGATGCATTTCCTGTACTAGCAATTATTAATGCAAATTAGAATGCCTGTACTTACCCATGTTGGAATCAGATAAAGGTCTATCTCCCTACTAAGGTACCATAAGTTAGAATTTTAAACAATTATCCATGTCAAGTGAACTTTAGCTTGGGCAATTAGAGGGAAGTTTTACCAAGTTATATGTTGCACACAGATGTCTGATATGGTAAATTTGTAGTGAAATTGTGACAAATTCAGATAAGTATAATTGGATACTTGTAGCATCTTAGTTTTGTAAATTAATATGAATTGGTATTTGTATGATTTCATAACTAATCTTAACATTAATTTCAAGATGATGTGTGAAGTGATGCCGACCATCAGTGAGGCAGAGATTCCCTCAGGGGGGAGTGGAAACCGAGGTTCAGGTTCTCCCCTTCAGTCGGATGCTGATTCCCATTTTGAGCAATTAATGGTATCCATGTTGGAAGAGCGTGATCGCCTCTTGGACACATTGCGAGAGACTCAAGAGACACTTGCATTGACCCAGGGTAAACTACATGAAGTTGGTCATGAGAGGGATTCTCTACAACGACAGCTTAATACTGCACTTCCTCAGGTATTTATTTAAATGAAAACTTTTTTAAATTTAAAAATGTTAAAATCAATATTTTAAGTTTAAATTCTTTTCTCTATCTTTACTTGTCATGCAAGAAGATGTAATCTAATGATCATGTTTATAATGGTGGGTTTTCTCACAGAGAACCTAACATTAAACCAATGCTTGACAAGAACTGTAGCTTTTTAAAAACTTGAGGAGAATGACCGGCTAGAAGAAAAATAAAAAGTATTTACAAGATTAGCAGGTGTAGCATCCTGCTTTTCTTCTGACTGCAGTAATGCTTTGTTCATCATAATCTGTCCCTTTATAAGGAAAGACATTTCAATTTTAACTTAAAATTGTGAATCTGAAAAATAAAATTATGCAACATATTGTGACTTAGCCACTATAAGTCTTAGTTTTTTTCTTTGAAATTTCATATAAATAGCTTCACTATATTATTTTACTAGTCTGGCTGATTAAAAACTCTGAACTGTAGTGCATACAGTATTTTCTAAGGAAAACTCTGAGCTTTTTTTAAGAATGACTTGACAAATAGCACCCATAGAACTTTACATCTGAGAGAAAATTTCATGTTTTCTCCATGATAATAATGGCAACACAACATAACCATAATTTTCCAGTAATATAACACTTCCCTGATATTTTGGTTGTGGCTATAAATATATTGTGGAAGAGGATCTTCACATATCAAAAGATAGGAAAATCAAGGTTCGTATGAATAAGACCCTTTATATAGATTTGTAATAGCTATAGCTTGATTCCACTGTATAACATATATCAAATATTATATTGTAAGCTACCCAGAATCATTGACTAAGATAGGTGGCCATAGGAATTGAACAAATAAATTATAAAGTTGATGATGAGATGAGCATATTTGTGTGTGCATACATGCTATATGCTTGTATGTATGTATATTTATACATGCATACATATTTGAATATCATTTACAAAGTCTAAATCTCTCTGCTTCCTATTGATAATTACTGGGAATCATTAAATAAATTGTAACTCATTTTCTTCTCTGCTTCACTAAATTAGATAAAATGTGAATAATTGGAAGTCCCTTAAGTGATATGTGGTAAAGATTCCAGATTTTTTTTAAAAAATTTTTTTGATAAATGTATTAAACATTAGAGTAAGATTAGAACTAATACAAACTAAAAAAATAGAAAGTGCAGAAAAGTAGAAACAACATAGTAAAAGAAATATATAAACAAATGATTTCTCCCTTCATAAGTATAAACAATTTTAGTAATTCATCACCTTCTCTTAAAACACAATAGCTGATCTTTTCTTCACGTATTTATATCTTATCTATAAATGAATCTTTAAAGCTTAATTATTTAGTTCTAGCTAAGTCTATTGAAGGTCCAGAGATAACTGAATCTATTTTAACCTTGATCAAATAAACCAACTTAAATTTAAATGTTTTTAAATTAACTTTTTATCATTCTATAAGCTGCCCAGAGTTGCTTCAACAGTGAGATGTGTGGCATTTAAATTTTTTAAAAAGTTATATTCCTTTCTTTTTACAATGTTGATTTTTAATCTCTTCTAAGACTGTCCTAGAACTTGATTTCATTTTTTCTTAAAGGACAAAGTCCTTTAAGACTTTAACAAGTCTCCTTTGTATATCCAATTTAAGAAAATTATCCAGATCACTCTTTTGGTTTGTTATTTGTATACTACTTCTAATTATTTAAGACATCAACCGGTTTTATTTGTATATCCGGTGTAGCATCTTTTTCCATATCATTCTTGTAGCCTCTCATTTTTAAATTCATTTTGAAATCAGGAATGCCTTGTCTGGTAAAACTTGTTCTTCAGCTGTAACATCTTTTAAATATAATCTATAATGACAGACACTTTTAAAATTAAATTCCAGGTCCATTCTTTACAAATACCTTTAAATGCATCCAGTTAATGTATTTTGCTCCATTCTATTGTATTAGTGAAATTTAAGTGTTTTTCTTCTTCAATTGTAATCTTTAGTTTCTTCTAGTTCTCTCTTGTAGTCAACTTTCAGAATCTTTTCCTCTCTTCTTTTTAAAGAATTCAAAGCAACATCATTATCTCACAGGAAGATTTTTTGTAATTATTTTCAAAATCTTATTTTGAATCCTATCTGGACCTTAATCATTTTGTAACTTTCCAAGATCAACATTCTAATAATCTATTTGCTGTTTATTCCAAAAGGGAAAAAATGAGGTCCTTTGCATTTAAAACTTTTGCTAAAGATAGAAGAAACTCAATCAGTGCTCTAAAACTTGTCACTGCAAAGATTCCTAATACCTGAAAGCAGTTAAGCAATTTCCAAAAGTGATTAAGAAATGAGGCTTGGCAAACCTTAGATCCATATAGGCTGCATTCTGGCTGTGAGCTGCTTGAAATCCTCTGCTCCCAGTCCCTCAACTTACAATTTGACCACAAAAACCTCAGTTTCTGCAATCTGTTCATGAGAAACAGCTGTCTGGAGAACACATGGTTGGTTTCATGATCTTTACTTTTTCTGGAGAGATTTTGCTGTCTAGCCACTGATCTATGATGCAATTTTGTCCCTGCTCCTTCAGGAATTGATTACTAGTTCACTATGAATCCTCATCAAAACTCATCCCAATATATTTTTTAAAAAAATAATTGAAAATTGATGTCTGGGTTTTGTTTTTTGATTCTGGGTCTTGTCCATTAAAAAAAAAACACTTCAGATCTAAGCATAACCTTTGTATTCCTTTGGTGGTTTTGGAAAAAAATTGCAAACAAATATTTCTTCTGAGATTACTATTAGGTGAAGTTTAGATCTTAGATAAATAGATTTAGGATATCTTGTACTTAAGGGTTCCACCCCCTCCCTTCCAAAGAGCATGTTTATATTCCTTTGTTTTGCTTTAATGACAACTGCTAGGAAAATGAAGGAATTTGTTACCCCTTCATTCTTTCTGTATTTTGTTTTAGAAATTTGGAAGAAAATGCATAATTCATAATGAAATAACCACTGAGAAAAACATGTAAAACCTTAAAGGATGGATTTAGGGTAGGTGTAGTTAAAAATTAATAAAATACTGCTCAGTCACAGTCATAGAAATGAAGGGCTTGGACTTATAGCTTTTGCCTGATAAGATAGATATAACTTTCTTTTGAAACTGAATCTGTTTTTGAAGTAAATTCATATATTTGTCTAGTCATATTTATATTTTTAAGAATTTAAAATTCAGAGTCACCTGCTTTTAGAGAACAGCTTGGTCACAGTATTTTCTATCCTGATAATTTCTTCATTTGGTTACTGTAATGTGTTATGTATGGAGCTTCCCTTGAAAACAACCTGTAATCTTTCAGTAACTTAGAAAGCTATCATGACAATTGTAATTTAAACAGCCAAAGAGAAGCATACTATCAATTATTACATCAATTCTGAACAAACTGTTCTATCTGCTCATTTGCATCTGGGCATTATTTAGTGTCTACCTTTAAAATGTAATGTAATGATTTAGGAGCCAAGTATTTGACAGTAAGTGCCATTTTTCCTACACCACAGAATCTCTTCTTGGGATCTTTCTGTGGAAAGTTCTGTATATTTATTCATGTTGAGGAAGCTTTGTGTCTAGACCTAATACAGTAACACATATAGCTTTTGAGAAGCTTCAACTAACACCCCCCCAAAAAACACTCTTTAGTTTCCAACAAGGCTTCGGCAAACCTGATCTATATTCCATTTTTCTCCATAATTTGTACAGGCTGTCCTTTCATTTTTGAACTCTTAAACCAAGCAAGACAGAATAAGTGGTGATTTAGAGCAGTGGTCCTCAACCGTTGCAGCGTGGTGGCCTGGCTGGGGAGGAAGGGAACTGGGCCGCATGAGCTGGTGCATGCGTGTGCATAAGTGCAACTCAAGTCACGTGAGCGGTGGGACAGTGCGCATATGCATGTGAGTGCAACTCAACTTGTGCAAGTTGAGTTGCTGTGCATATGTGCATGTGCACTGTCCTGCCACTCACTCAAGTCGAGTTGCACGTGCATGCCCACTGGCTTGCTGCTCTCACAGCCTGGTTCCAAATAGGCCACGAGCTGTTACCCGAGGTTGGGAACTTCTATTTAGAGTCCAATGAATCCAGTACTATGGCAGCGCTGGCCAGGAGAACCTTTGCATACCTATACTCTATATGTATCTATCACTTTAATCCTATGCTACTGTAATTTACTGTCCACAGGAGTGCACTAAATATGATTTGAGAGCACCAGCTAATGCAGGTTGTAGTTTTGCAGGAACCAGGTTTATCTGGTATGGCTACATAACATTGGTTATTATGGAAGATTGATTAGATAGTTTTCTTACATTACTTTACTCAGCCTTTAAGATATTTGAAATATGTCTAATTTGTGATGCAGTTAAAGAGTGATGTTTTAGAGGCAGTTACTTAGCTGTGGCATTTTTAGCTTGAGTGCCCTTGTTATGGAATGCTTTCAGCATCTTCACTGAGATGTTGTTCTTGTGGTTTTGTTGGTTTCATGTCTTTTACTCTTTTATAAAGATTAGTGATGTATAAAACCAGTTAATTATTAGTGTGCTCTGATTGTAGAACATCCTTCTCAAAGAGTAGAGATTTCTGATGCTTTTTGGCACCATGTCAAAATCTGTCAACTTTCCTAAGCATTTAATACTGATTTATCTCAGTCTGGTTGCTGGGAGTAGTCTCATTTTTATAATTTCTACTGTTTGTCTTTATTTTATTGTTTGTAAAAAAAACAAAGTGTACATGAAGAGTCATCTTTTAGAAAATTCAATTTTTAGAGTAAATTTTATTTATACATTTTTCTTTAACATACATTAGTGCTTAATAAATAAATAGTGTACTGTCTGGGTCAATTTATGTATACATAATATCAATAATAACAATATTTACTTGTATATAGTAGTAGTCTTCTAACTTCTAATTTCTACCTCTGCTGTCAAACCATTTGTAAAATAACTCCCATGTTAAAAAATATTCTGTATCCTTGTCTTTTATTTTTAATGTTAACCCATCCATTTCTGCACAGTCTAATATTTTTTTAATTATGCTTTCATCTGTAGGAGTTCCCTTATTTTTCCAATATTTTACAATGCTTGCTGCTGTCAACACATACAATATTAAATATACAACCACTTTGTCATATTTTTGGTAATATATCTAACAAAAATATTTCTAGCTTTTAAGTCTACATGTTGCTTTATCATGTTCTCTAACCAATTATTTATTTTTGTCCAATTTCTTTTTGCTTTTGGGCATGTCCACCACATATGGTAGTGTGATTGTATTTCCAACATTTGACGGACATGTTTTTGAACATCTTTGTAGTCTTGCAGGTGGCAAATGAAAACTCAATTTATCTTCAGTTCATATAATTGTACAATCTATTTACAATTTTTATATTTTATTTCTATTTTTCATTTTACCTAATTATAAAAAGAGAAATGAAAATTTAAGCAGATAATTTAGTAGCATGAATTGCTAAAGACTCTTCCAATCAAGTGGTAGAATGCTTATTCAAATATGAAAAGAGATAAATTCTTCAGAAACTTGTATAATTGATAGGTAGAGAATTGATATACAAGTAGAATACTCAGATATTTAAGTTTTAAGTAATCAAGTTATTTTAATTGATAGGTGTAAATGAAACTTATGAAGATACTTTGATGCCATTCTGAAATTCTTAAATTAGAAGTTATGTGTTTTTTAGAATTATGAATTGAATATTTAAAATTCAGTAAAATAGGAAATTTGTTAGTTTCTGAATAACTTGTAACACTTAAAACTCCAAGTTGTTCACATTTTGAATTCAGTATAAATATTTTAGAAAATGCTACATCATATTGTTCTGATCTTTATATTGATTTATTGGTTTTTTTAAAATCAGTGTAGAAATATGCAGTGTTAAGTAAATTTTGGGTGATGTGATTCTTGGACTACATGCAATTTATTAAATCTCAGCACATGGTAAAAATAGTTTCTCCTTCAAATATAGGAAAATTTAATATTTGCAAGATGAAATCTGGAATATAGTTTCATAGAAATAAAATCCTATTTTGCCTTCTGGAATGTTGCAGTTGTAGAAATCAGACATTTTTTCATTATATTTCTTATACATAGTTTGATGTATCAGAAGTGCTCTATTATGTGCTTTGGATAATTGTGATATAGTGTCATTTATATGTTGTACATCATACAGGTAGTCTTTGCTTAGCAACTGCCAAAAAAAAAAACTTAATGACCAATGCCTTCATTTAAAACATTCACAGCATTCCTCAGTCACAGGATTGCCATTACAATCAGTACACATGTTCTTTGCCTGACCTTTTTCCCCCCTCTCTTTGCAGAATAGAGAGATTGGATGGGAAAAATTTACAAGGGAATAAGTGGGCACACAATGTGGAATAGACCAAGCTATTTGTGTAGTGTGCTTGTGACAGCCAGCACCACAACATTTATTTCAATGTATATTCCCCATTTGAGCTGGCTTACTCTTTGTACTTCCTTCCTCTCCAACGTAAATACAAACATTAATTCCTTTCTTGCTAATTATAACAAGGGAGGATGCATTCCAAAGGGTTTGATAGTCATTAGGAGGCAAACAAAACTGGAAAGTGTAAAATTAATTTGTTTTGTTACTTTCATGTCTGCTATCCTAGTCCCTCAGTTAGTTTCCCAAAGTATGGGGAAGTGAGGAAAGGGAAAACATAGTTGTGGTTATGTGTTTTCCTACTTAGTGGCCACTTCAGTTAATGATAGAGCTGCTGATTCCAAGTGTGATTGCTAAATGAGGACTATGTATAACTTATACATTTCATTTGCATGCTAGCTGGGGCTGATAAAAATTGAACTTCAAAACATTTGAAGATACTATGCTACTTATTCTTACATACATTTTGAATCATTTTACATATACAGCAGGATTTATTTGGTTCTCCTCACTCCTTCTTGATTGTACAAACTTCTGTTTTCCTCACCAAATGGCATCACCTGCTAATTTTGACTGACTATAGAAGTTAAGCTGGCTTGAGCTTATTTGGTCCTTGACTAGAGGACCAGCAAAGGATAACAGGGTTGTATGTTAGACTAAGACATCTGAAAATATCCAGGACTGAAGCAATGGCAAGCTACTTCTATACTGTTGCCGAGAATATTGTCTAATTGTAGTCGCCACACATCAGGCTGTTTTTTACCACTATATATTTGCTCTGGAGGGTTCATTCAGATATGTAGAGCACAGTTCAGGAGGTGGCTAGGGAAGAAGATGGAAGACATCTCTCAAACTTTTAATATTAAACATTTTAGAAATACTAAACTAGCACTTGGATTTGTAGTGTTTGAAATTGTGACCTTTACATTGCATCATTTAACTGATCTTTGGGGGGTGGGGGGTGAAATTACATGATGAGAAGGATATGCAAATACTGAGTAAATTATTAAAAGTTATAATTGGAATTGCATGGTGAATTATACTTATTTAGTTTGTGAAAAGTGAAATGCATTCTGGAAGGAAGAACATTAATTGTATTCTCAAAATTCCTTTATGTTAACATAAAATAAGCAGCAGTTTTGTCCAATTAGTTGTTCTGCTTTACAATATATTACATTGTATAATACTGAAAGCAGAATGTAGTAGAAACACATAAAATTTAAAATACAGTAAAAAAAAATTTGGTAACTGATTTGTTTTTCAGGCTGTTGGATTTAATATTCTGGATTTTGCTGTGAATTTTAGTTGCTAAAGAGACAAAAAGAACTCAAGCCATTTTAAATACTAATGTTCATTTTGTATTGATGCCATAAAACATTTAAATGTTTAATTTTATTTATTTCTACTTACACATGTTCAGATTATATAGGTAATAGAAAGCTCTTCTCACCACATTTTATATCCTCTACACTTCAGTAAATTCTTAAAGCCTCTTAAGTCTAACAGTTCTGTCTGCTTGAATTCCAATATGATGACCCAAGTAAGCAGAAAGGAGCTTAGTTGCTTTACTCTATACTCTGCTACTGCTAAAAAGCCAAATTAGAAATAGATTTGAAATAGCATTCCGTTCTTTTTTATTTAAGAAATAACTCTTCTAGGCCTTTGTTCTTTAATGTTCTTTATTTTAATTAAGACATGTACTGTGTTTCTCCGACAATACGGCCTCCCCCAATAGGAAGACCCAACATGTTTTCTAGCCCCTCCCCCTCAAATATAGGCCTAGTTTAAAACATGCAAAATTGGGGGGGGGGAAGGCGTGTAGTGCCCCGCGGGCAGCTGTGCCTCACCATCAGCTGCTCCTAACACCATGGTGGAGCCCAGAGGGCTCCCTTACCTGGGTCAGCAGGCAGGCGGTGGCGTGGATGTCGGCAGTGTTTCAGCCGCTTCTCAGGCCTCCGTAGCTTCCACGGTTCCCACCGGTGCTGACACCTCTCTTTTCCCCCATCCCCATAGCAACAAGAAAAAAAAGATTTTGAGGTACCTGGGAGTGCTGCACGCTGCATTTTGGTTTAATCCCGAGCGGCTGGGTGGGCGTGAGAAGAGCTGCTACCCTTGGTGTTCCAGCCTCGGGCTCTGCAAGTTTGCAAAAGTCCCGGTGCGCAGCCCGTTTCTGCATTTCAAGCGCCCAGATTGAGCTGCAGCTGTCCCTATCTCGCCAGCGCTGTCTCCAAAAACAGCAGCAGCGGTGGTGGGAACCGTGGAAGTTACGGAGGTGGCTCCTCCATCCGAGAAGTGGCTGAAATGCTTCCATGGTTCCCGCCGCTACTGCCACTGTTATTGGAGACTCTGCTGGCAAGAGAGGGACAGCTGCAGCTCGGCCTGGGTGCCTGGAATGCAGGAACGGGCTGCGTACTGGGACTTTTGCAAACTTGCAGAGCCCAAGGCTAAAGCACCAAGGGTAGCAGCAGCAGAGACGCTCGTTCGGCTCTTCTCACACCCACCCAGCTGCTCGGGATTAAACCAAAATGCAATGGGCGACGCTCCCAGGTACCTCAAAATCTTTTCCTGTTGTTACGGGGATGGGGGGAAAGTGGGAGCGACTCAGACGCTGTTGTTGGAGACGGCGCTGGTGCGCGGGGTGGAAAGAAATTAATTCACCCCCCAAAAGACATCCTACCTGTTTTTTCGAGGCTCAAAAAAAAAAATAAGGCCCAGCCTTATTTTGTGAGAAACACGGTAAGAATAGTAAAACATAAACAATGGTACATGTGATTAATTAAACTTCACAAAAATAACTTGTTTTTACCTTCTTATTCATGCAAAATCAGTTCCAAAGTAACAATATAATAACATTCATTAATATGCATACTATTTGTCAAAATAAGAATTTTGTTCTTATATTAAGATTCTGATAGTTTTCATTGTCCAGCAATATTTCCATTAATTTTCAATGTCATTTATCTTTTAATGTTTAATAACATTAAAAGATATTTAATAAGATTAAATATCTTTAATGTTAACAAAAATGAAAAATTTAATTTTATAAAAATATAATATCGAAAAGTGATATAAGAGGCAATTAATGCTTTTAAGATTTATTGAAAAAAAGTTGTTTTTCTCATGTTACAAACTTGTTGAACTAGAATTACTGGATTATTCAATTTTTTTTAAAAAAAATTCTCCATTGCATTGTGCATTAAAAAGAGACAATTTAGAGAAATACTTTTCTTCTTCCTCAAATACTGCAGATAAATGCCTTAAAAAGGATAACAGAATATTAAACTACTATTGTCAATTTTGAATGCACGACAACTTTTAAATTTTCTTTTTAGATAAATTAGCATAGGAAGGATGCATTAGAAAAAAGTTGAGTAATTGTAGTTGCTGAAAATGTAAGCTATTGTCATATACTTCTTTTAGATATTATTGCATATGGGACAAAATCCACAAAAGCAATAGGTTCATTACAAAATTATATATTACCATAGCAAGTTTGATTCTCCAATTCTTGGTTTAAAAAGGGGGTAAAAAGAACTATTATTTGCTGTAAGCTTTCTCTTAATTTAAAATGGCAGTAGTTTGGATTTCTAAAAGTTATCCATGACTGTCAAAAGATACATGTATCTTTCTGTTGATCAGCTGGTTATTTTTCCTCCTATTAATCAAATAGACAAGTATTTTAAAGATATGAATATGATGACAGTAAAATAATCAGAAATAGGTATAATATTTACAAGATTATAAAAAGAAAAATGTCAACTGCTGTCCAGAGCAATCTATTTGTTTAAAGTTTTTAATCATTGCATAAAACACAAACTAATAATTTTATTATAACTTTATTATATTTGTATTCTAAACTGTATTAAAACAGGCTCTTTTGGCTTTCCCACACATTGTATAAGTAGATTAGTGTATTCCATTCCTGAATAAGAATTAGAGCTTGAATTTCTGGAAGGAGCAGCAGACACAAAGGAGCTAAAGAGTTTTTAATCACCTCTTTCTATATTCCTAGAAAGTAATGAACATGGAATTATAATCTTATTTTATTTTTCAAGCAATAAAATGTTTTTAAATTATGCTCTGGTGATTATGGAGACTTCACCTCAGGCAATGTGTTAGAATTCATGAACCTAATAAAATTCTCAAAGGACTGTCGGGAATTAGTAGAAAACTGACCTTTCGCATGTCCGTGAAACATTTTCTCTATTCTTTTTCAATTCCACACTCTGGTTAATACCTAGCCATGAAACATTACATGGCATAAGGAAGAAACATTTGCATCGAATTTTACATGGAGGGATAAGAGTGAACCTCTTGATCCTCACCATCACCTGTTTTACTCAAGTCATGAAACAAACCAAGCAGTGCCATGTGGGTGTTTGTGTATGCATGAACACATATTCATTATATCATTACCAAACTAATGAAGTCTTACTTGTCCATATTGAAGAAAGAGGAAATGTAGTAGGCAATTTCTGGCCATCCAGGAAGAGGCTTTGGAGAACAACTATCTTACATTAATTTCACTTGAAAATAAGGAAAATAAGAATATTCAGCAAAAGTTTATCTATCCTATGCTGCTTAAGATGGATTTTCTGGAATTAGGAAATGGGATTGATTATCTTGAAAATAAAACTGAAATAATTTTTATTGTTTAAATCATTGTTGGATTTCCCTTGATGGCTTATTAATTGTTTTATTTTGCTTAATTTATCTGACTGCAGATGGTCCATAAAGTAAAGATCATAAAAGCAACTGGTAAAAAAAGAATACAGAAAAGTCAATTCAAGAATAATTACATTGATGAATAGTTTCAATGCCAGTGTCTTTAAGAATACTATAATGAAATGTTTTGGGAATAATACCGTGATAGCATAAGAATACATGCTGAAAAGTGACACAAAAATTCATAAGCATAGAATATAAACTGTGTGGCTAGAAAATATGGAAAATATTGTTTGAATATATAATATTTGCTAGAATTATCCAAACTATATTTAATATTCTGATTAATAACATTATTTGCTAACCCTTTCCAAAATCCTCAAACCTGGGTATATAGACACTTACTAACTGTATTGCTGTGTTCTGAGAAAGTTTAAGAGATGTATTTATTTTTGTCTCTAAGGGTAAAGCCAGAAGTTTAATTGAAGAAAAATATGTAAAGCATCTGCAAGTTATGACTGATGCATCTGGTGTAAATCTAAGCAGTACTTTCAGACAGATTACTGTCTCCAATATGGCGTCACAAGACAGTGGGAAGTTTATTCAAACTCATCCATGTAGATGTAGTATAGTTTTCCAATAATTTATATCAAGCTTTTGTATTGGGTTAATATTTGGATCAGATACTTCCTTTGAGCTTCACGGTGAACTGATGTCTTGCTGGCTTTTGCTGACTAGCAAGACAGCTTTTGTAAGGGGAATTGTGACTGGACAGTGGATCCAAGCTGGTATAGTTCTCTGTAACAAAGGAGAATTCATTGAGATCATTCAGGTGACTCCAGATACCTGCTCCTTGTGAGTAGACTGCAGAACTGCCTTTACAGTCAGCTTATATGTGGAGTGGCTGGAGATAGGTTTACATCAAGCTTTACATTAAGTTCAACTATGTCTTATATTTTAATCAAATCTTTGATTCTTTTTTAATTTTTCTGTATATTGGAAAGATTTAAGTTCCTTCAAACTGGCAAGATTTTACTATGTTCCATCGGGTGAGTTTCCACATCCTTAAAAGATGATGGAGTAAATTTGATTTAAACAGTTTTTTAAATATATGATTGTTTGGATTGTTGCAAAATGGTATACAGTTTTTACAAAATTGATAGCAGATTAAGGAGGCAGAGGGATTTGGAATTATAGTTTTGAATTATTTAGAAAATATTTTTCTAACATGAAAAAGAATCGCTTTAATTTTGTTTTTTATGAAGAAACATTGACGTAGACACTAGAGCCAAAGGATAAAGAAAATGGAGCACAAAATCCTTAATACAAACTCTTGAATACTTCTCAGCCAAGGTTTTGGATAGAATAGATCAGACATTTGATAAAATTGACAAAGTATGTTCTAATAAATTGTAAAACAAGAATGAGCTATCATGAATGTCTATGAAATTAATTTGATGGGGAATTTAAATATAATACATATGACTCTTATGGATAACACAAAGGAGGGGAACTGATATTCAAACCAGAAATTGAATTGGATATTTTCCCCTCTTGGATGTACAAAAGAGCTGTGCTAAGATTTGGAAGGACACTTAGCAGTGGGAAACAAAATGGTAAGTTTTACTTATTGATAGAAAAGAAAGCAATGTCAGACTTAGTTTTGCTAACTATGCCACAAATGGATTGTCAGTTCTTTCTGGTTGCATTTATCATCAAAAAAAAATTCTTGGCTACAATATTAATGAGTTTGGGCCAATCACTGACTTTTTATGGAAAAAGTTTTCTCATTGACATCCAATTCCTGTTTCTTCCTGAATGTTATGTGAGATGTTGATACTAACTGTGTAATATTTGACACTACCAGTATTTTTTTGTTAGAAGTCATACTTTGTTTTAAACCAGAAAAGTAGTGAAGTATTGTAGATAGAACAAGGAATTCTGTCCGATGATGTAATAATATTCAAAGTTGTGTATGCCAGAATGATCATATAATTCAGTTTACATACTTAGAATAATATTAATATTAGCATTACTTTATTCTTTAAAAACATAAACATGCCCTTGGGTTGAGATGGTCTCCAGGTAATAATATAAACAGAACTATGCTGCTTTCTTGATGTTTATCAGAAGTCTCTACCATTACTTAGTTTCAACTTGGGGATTCCCCAGTGATTTTCATCCAATAGAAATAGAAGGCTTGGATTAAATAGAATGGCTCATGTTGAGTACTGCTGTATAAAATATAATCATGATTGCTAGAAGTTATATTAAGATACCCTGCATAGTATTTTGTTTTAGTGTAACTTCAGTCAAAGTTATCTATATTCTATTGCTGTATATAATACATATTGATGTAAATGTTTATAATTATTATTTCTTTATATTTTTTCAGGAGTTTGCAGCACTTACTAAAGAGCTTAACATATGCAGAGAGCAACTCCTTGAAAGGGAAGAGGAAATTGCAGAACTGAAAGCAGAAAGAAACAATACAAGAGTCAGTTCATCTTCTGGTATCATTTGTTTGTATTTTGTGCCAGGAATTTTTCTTGGAATGGAACCCTACATGCAGTAGTGAATAAAATTATTCGTTTTATTTATCTGCCTTAATTTCAGCAACTTCCACCTAGTAAGAAAAACATTTCATGAATCAAGACTGTGTATTTAACTTGCATAATATTTATATAGGATAATTTCCCTTGTTATTAAATATGCTTTTCCTATACCAAAACTATTGGATTTCTAATTGCAGGTCATTAATATATAGTCTCTTAGTGGTCCTTTAACTGAGTTTTCTGAACAGACTCAAAGTTGATATTTGCAGTCATAAGCCTAACCTATTAATCCAGGCTTTTATTACACAATACAAATATGAGAAAGGTAAACTCAACTGGCTGTCATGAACTTACACTTCATTGGGTGTATCGCTATTTAATGAATGCAAAATCATTCAAAGCAGAGATTAGGAATCCATGATTTACATGCACTGCCTGATACTGTTGTGAAACCTGAAATCTGTCAAGCACAAAATTTGCTGATTAATTTTTTCAGAACAATTTCTATTTAAAGAAATTAGAGTTAGAGATATATTTTTTAAATAAAAGTGTTCAAGATATAATCAGATTTTATAACAAATATTTAAATGGCACTCTTTCCTCATTTTGAAATGGCCCATTTTTACAAAGAATGTAGGTGAATAAGCTATTTCAGATTAAAACAATGAGAATGTAGAGTTGTATGTGATTATTGACTTTCCCAACAAAGTTTCAATGTGTTTGTATAAGTTAGTTTTGTAGAAATTTAACCTTTAAATTCTTCCTCCCCAAATATCACTCACTTTAAAGTGATGCAACAAAGTTCTTTTGTAACAAGTAAAGATTCTGACATGAAGCAATGTCTGCTGTATTTATATGCTCTGTAGAGTATTAAAAATTATGTAGATGATATTGACGTCTCTAAGTATATAAAGCCAAATAATGTTTATGGTATAATACTTATATGGTTATTGCATATTACAATGTGATGTTCATTTCTAATTTTAAGATAACTTACAGATAGCTCTTGACTTACATCTATGAGGGCGCTCACAATTTTGGTCATAAGTTGTGATGGTTATAAAGTGAGTCACCACATGACCAGACTCAATTTTATTACTTTTTTAGTGATCTTTAAGCAGATCCCACAGTCATTAAGTGAATGTCATGATTGTTAAAAAACCTTTGTTTGCTATGGGATAGGTTTTCCCAGAAATTGGTAGTAAACACAGTTTTCTGGCAAAAACATTATAAATTACAGGTACAGGGTGCTACAAATGACCATAAATACAGGGTAGTTGTTGAGAACTCAAAATGTGATCACGTATTGTGTCGGGTGGACATCAGAGCTTCAAAACCATGTCATAAATCCCATGCTTGGGGTTTATCAGAACTTCAAACAGTTGCTAAGGGACCAATCATAAATCATAGATTTCCTGGATAACTTAAGCAACTAAATCAGAAACATTCAACGTTACCATGTTCTCCATTACATCGATCAAGAAGATAAACATATTATTTTTTCTTTGCATTTCTGAGGTTCCGTGTTAGATGAGCAATTTTTTGTGTATGTAGCCTTTAGACATCAATTTATATGAATTAAGGACTGGACCAAAATGATACTTGTTTTTTAAAAAATAAAAAAAGAAGAAAGCTTAGATTTTCATAGTTTTGAATAATGAATAGATTGCTGTTTACATTATGAAAGTGCATTTTTTTTCCTGTAAGTTACGCTCATCTTCCTGTAAGTTATGCTCATCTATATTATCATCTTCAAAAATGATAATGTATAATAATTGGATATAACTTGCATATCTTTACAGAGAAGCAGAAACAAAGTTTCACTATCTCACTGATAATGAAATATATTTGAATATCATTTTCTTCAGTTTAATATATACTGCTTTTTTCTCATGTAATTGCATTTGATTTTCAGTTACTACTAGAACATTTGGAATGCCTTGTTTCCCGGCATGAAAGGTCTTTAAGAATGACCGTGGTAAAAAGACAAGCTCAATCTCCAGCTGGTGTTTCTAGTGAAGTTGAAGTTCTCAAAGCACTAAAGTCTCTATTTGAACATCACAAAGCCCTTGATGAAAAGGTAAATGATTACTGATGTTTTTTCTTCTTCATGATAATTTTGTTTTCATTTATTTATTTTATAGGATTCATTAAGACTGCCCAGCTCCAAGAAAACTCTAGGCAGTGTACAGTGTAACTCCCAATATATATGTTAAAAACATATAGTAACTATTATCTTATTAGTGTGAAAATTAGTTCTTTCAATTCTTTTCATTTAAGAGCAGTCTGGTATTTTTTTAAAAAAATGGAGATATAGACTAAACATCTATTGCTTATGTAATATGTTTTGTTTGTACATCAACAGACCAAAATTCAAAATTGATTTTGTAAGTTGATCTAAATCATAAAATGAAGCAAAAATAAATATTGCCCTTCCAATTTCTATTCAGGCAAAGCTTATTATTATTGTTGCCTCAGCTCTGGTACATGACTTAAATCAGAACTAATACAGCAGTATTGGCATTAATTTAAATTTCTGCTATGATAATTCATTTAAGTTATGAAGTTCGGTGATGGTGGTTGTCCAGTACATCCATGGATGGACTACAGCTTCCATAATACCTCATGATCATTTCCATAATTATTGACCATATGACTAATCTAAAAGGATACCATATAGTCTACCCCATGTGCCTTTCTATTATAGAAACATATTGTCATCAAAAGTAATAGAAAATGCATAATGGCTTATAATTAGTTTTGCTTAATTACTTGATGGTTCCAGTCACGGGAAATGTGTTGATAAATTTGCGTTGTTTTTAAGATTTATCCCCATTCACCAATATTACTGAGATAAGTTTATTCTTGATAGTTACTGAATATTTCAGCATCTAATGCTAGCAGAATTGTTTGGTATTTATATCTTAACTTTAATCTTCTAGGTAAGAGAAAGGTTACGAGTAGCACTTGAACGATGTAGCTTGTTAGAGGAAGAACTAGGTACTACACATAAAGAGGTAAGTTATTTCCAGTAAACTACAAATGTAAAAAAAAAAATGTCAGGTTTGCACAGGACCTATCAAGGAAGGGAAAGCTTACAGGTAATCAGGGGCTGTTTGGCAGTTTCTTTGGCCCTGAGAAATTAGGCTAGTGATATCATAATATAGTATGAAATGGGTGGGACCAAAACTGGGGGGGTATTTGGGGAGTGTATGAGAGAGATTTCATGGGTAAAATTAATACCTTGCTGGAAAATTAAATTCCAAAGTAGATATACTCAGGTGAGCAAAGTCATAGTGAAATAAAACATATTTAATTTGTTAATATGGACTTAACATTGCAATTATAATACAGTTGGAACTACATAGAATAGGAATAGAACAGAACAGAATAGAATAGAATAGAATAGAATAATATTCCACACATTGTGCATTCTGTGTGATTCATGTAGCTTGCAAAAAGGGGATACTTTCAACAGGTCCTTCTAGATGATCAGACTGGAAAGGCATGGTCTGATACTTTCCTGTTCACAGCTTATGAACTTATATCATATATAACTTATATATAACTTATATAGCTTATGAACTTATACCAATTAATTTCTCCAGTTTAAAAAATATACAAGCTCCCACTACTATTTTCTTGAACTTTTTCAGAATTCTAAAAATTACCTGTCCAGGTTCATAACTCTGTAGCTATTAATTTTCCATGGAATCTTTTCACGAGGATTGAGTTTTCACTAGCAGATACCAAAACTGTTTTAGCTTAAATTAAAAATCAATTGACCAATCTTGATTACTAATATATGACAATTGCTGATTTATTGTTAGAATTTTTTTGTATTATGTTTTAAGGCAGGCTTGTTATTGTAAACATCTTCTGAATAGATTATAGGAATTAACCATGGTTCTTTAAAATTAAGGTCATTAATATATCTATCATCATTATCCATTCATGAATACATTTTGTGAATATTATCATTGCAAATATGTGTTAAATGTTCCTTTTTTATTTGAAATACTGCATGTAATTTAATATAGTATTCTTTTTATTCCAGTTAATGATTTTGAAAGAACAAAACAATCAAAAAAGAACACAAGCTGATGGAATGTCTGATATTAATCATCAAGAGAATATACCTAACACTAATGGGAAGGTATGTTTAAAGCATCTTTTCATTAGCCTTTTCAATTTTTTGAGAGGACAAAATCTGCTTGTGTGCAGCAATATAACTTGTTTCTCCAAACCATTCCAATAAAAAAGAGCAAGTAAGCTATTTTAATGTGTTATTTTCTTGATTATTTAATCTATATACAATATCATTCTTTGATAGAGGATGATTAAGTAATAAGAGAAATACCATTTTCAGGCAAAAAATGTTTTTGGCAGGTTCTTTAATTTCAAGTGAAGACCAGAACTCTGCAATGGTAAAAAAAAATCCTGAAAAGTATTAAGAACAAGCTATTTATTCTTTTGTTCTCCATTGAATTGGTGGTTTAGTACAGAGGTCCCCAACCTCTGGGGTATGGCTCAGGTAGTGGCCAGTTAAGAACTGGGTCACATGAGCTACACAAGCACCTGCCGCTCATGTGAGTGGAGCTGCAAGTGGCAGGAGCTTGTGCTTGTGCAAATGGAGCTCTGTCATTCTCACAGAACTATCCCCTATCCTCCTCATGCTGGACCATCAAGCTGGAAAGACTGGGGACCTGTAGTTCTGTATGAAGAATTATATGGCACATATCTATGTTCATGGTGTTAATGTTTTTTTTAATTAACTGGCTTTTTCCTCCTCTAAATAGAGATCTTCCAGTGGCTCTTTGAATCATGATGAAGATCTTGCTAAAGTAATAGAACTTCAAGATATCATAGAAAAGCAAACTAAAGAACAATCACAAATGAAAGAGAGAATCACTGCCCTTTCTAACAGAGTAACAGAACTGGAAGAAGATCTTGATACTGCTAGAAAAGATCTAATCAAATCTGAAGAAATGAACACGAAGTTGCAAAGAGACGTACGAGAGGTAAGAATAAATCACTTTTAAATATGATTTTAATTAATTATATTCACTCTTTGATGTACTTGTTTTCCCCATGAGTTAAGCATGTCTTGTCGTCTGATGTAAGTTCTAGGTTTAGGATATTTCCATTAACTACATATCAATAAGTTCTCAACCTGAGAAGAACAACTGCTTTTATAGTTGTTGCTTTTATTAAAAACTCTGTTGTTCTCAATTTCTATGCCATGTGAATCAGTATGATGATCATACAAAACAAAGCTAATTTGGCATATTGAGACCTATTGGTATTACTGTGTCTTCTAAAATTGGTCAGCTCAGAAATATTGATTATTGATGGATTCTAAAAAAAGATGTCCTATTACACTTCCGACTAAGAAGGATAAGAATGTTGGTGTTTGGTAGATATGCAAAGTTTGAAATAATATTTTGGAGCGAAAAGATTCCCTTTTCCCATGGAATTTCTGGAGGCTTTTTTTAAATAGCTTATTTCTGTTTCCAAATACAATTATTGTCAAATTTTTCCTCAAATATAAAAAGTAAACTATATATTTGGAATGTTTATACTTTTAATGGTGAATGCTTTTAGTATAATTAGTAGTTTGCAGATTAAAGAAAGCTGCAGTTGTTACAAATTGTGTCCCATATGGTTGTTTGGATCATTCCCTTAGGTTTCTATAATAAAAGCTATTAATTTTTAAGACAACTTGTTGGAGGGAGAATATATTTCTGTAATTTTCTGACAATGTTAATTTAGGCAATGGCTCAGAAGGAAGATATGGAAGAAAGAATTACAACTCTTGAAAAACGCTACCTCGCTGCACAACGTGAAACTACATCTGTGCATGATCTTAATGATAAACTTGAAAATGAAATTGCTAACAAAGATTCATTGCATCGACAGGTACACTTATTATTTAAATAATACTTTGAGGTTTCCATAAATTAATACTAAAAATTCTGGATCAGAAGGGGAATATATATATATATCATAATTCAATTTATTTTGACATGGATAAAATTTATGCAAATTTATTACCCCTTTAAAAAAAAACTAAAAATAAATTATAAATGAGATCCCCTGTGGAAAGGAAAGGGGAGAATTGTCACAATCTTAGATGGCTTTTGGATGAAGAAGATAAAGCACCCTCATGGGGAGCAAAATCAGGATAACATAGAAGATAATTACAAAGGTTAGGATTTACATGGAGTGGATGCATTTAATTAGTGTTTGACTTTTTATTTTGAAAACTGTGTGATATTTTTATTTAGGATAAAATAAAATAAAAAAGACAAAAAAGTGTCTTTTTGCCTAAGACTGCACTTAGTATAAAAATGTTTTCTTACCGAGTATGCTTTCCATAATAGCACTTTCATGAACAGGAATTTAAATATTTTTCAGTGGCATCCATAACACTTTTGCAAAAGTTCAGTTTTACCCAATAAAATTGAATCCCAATATTCAGTTAGGCAGACAAAATGAAGTTTTTACACATTTTTTAATAGAATAATGTACATTTTGTTATGGTTATATATAAATCTGCTTTTGAATGTTGTGTTGTATAGTTGTATATAATTTCAGCAATCTCACACATCAATTTGCTCACAAATACTTTTGCTAGTGCAGAAACTATTAAAATGTCACACAGAATAATGTCTGCAGCTGCATTATAATGTCTGCAGCTATAAGCAACTTTATTTTTGCTTCCAGAGTGAAGACAAGAATAGGCAGTTACAAGAACGATTAGAACTGGCTGAACAAAAATTGCAGCAAACTCTGAGAAAAGCTGAAACTCTGCCAGAAGTAGAGGCTGAATTGGCTCAGAGAGTAGCGGCACTTACTAAGGTAGGCTGACTGTTATGATATATATTTAGTAGAAACAGTTGGTTCTTGATCATTTGGGATTTCTTGCATTTCAGTTTTTAACCAGGTAATTCAAATTGCCTATCTAGTCTCTATATTTATCTTGCTTTCTAATCCTTTGATATTGTTTATTGTTTCTCCCATGAGCTGTTCAGAGCATCCAGAGATGGGAGGTGCTTCAGTCTCTTCTGGAAAGGCTGGGCTTAAAA
>BHFT01023174.1:0-19404 GCA_004320025.1 Laticauda laticaudata
AGGTCATCTGCTAGTTGTTGATTTCCTTCTGCCTGGGAAGGAGGTTTGCTGAAGCCAGTGATGTTTTTAAGAGTTTTATCTGTGACAGATGTGCAAGAATATTGCATTTAAAACATCCCACAGCTTCATTTCCCAACTCCTTTAGCAATTTTACTACTAAACCACGTATTCATGTGTCCTGTCATACTTTGCTTCCAGTTTCTCACTGCAAGTGGCAATTAAGAGTCCATGGCTTCTTGTGCTATTTCGGTTGTGCTTCTCAAAGGAGCTATTATGTGGCCAGTACAGAGCAGCACAAGTCTGGTTCTGTTTGAGTCAGCATGTCTACTACAAGAAAGCTCTACAAAACTCTCTCAGTGCAGCCAACCTTAATTTGTTTTTGTTAGGAAAGGTCAAGGCAGCACTGGAGTAAATGGGAAAACAAACCACAACTAAATTTTGTCTTTCCTTCTTTAGTGAGACTTGTTTTTTCCTATATAGCAGAGTTCCCAAACCTGGTCCATCCATTTTTACTTCCGTGTATTTGTTTGTGTATTTCTGCATTTTATCTTAATGCAAAATAGTATTGTGGCAGACTCAGTAACATCTTTATATTGGTCAATGCATAATTATAAAAGCTGAAATTCAACACCTCAGCATCAGTCAGGAAAATTTCCCTAAGCTTACACTATTCCATGTATTTTTCCATATAAAGTTTGTTTACAGGGGCTTAACATAAGCTACCAAAAGCTTTAATTCATTTCCAAATTAATCTTTAATGAAACCTTTAAGTGTATTCCTTGGCTTCCTTTCTTTTTTTAATTCTCCTGAGACTAGATTGGGAGAACTCTCTCATGGATAGCTTTACACTTGTCCTATTATGTGAACATAACAAGCAAACACTAGATGAATCTTTTCAGGGCCAAGTAGTAGCCCAGACAAGAGGTCTATTGTGATGGAATGTCCTACAGAGAAAAACAGAAGATCTTAGAATGTTATTGTTTGTAATATACAAGAGGACAAAATAACATCTGGGATTATGCTAAATCCAAAGTGATTGAAAAATGTTCAGCAGCTGAAAGTCAACTAAATCATAGTTGGTATATAACATACTTGAAATCAAGCCAGTTCAAAATTAGTTAGTAATATCCCCTTCATTAAGTTGGTTAAAAGAAACTAATGGCTGCATCTTGTTTCATAACTCCTAAATCAAGAACCATCTAAGAGAACAGAAGATGTTGGTTAGCAGATTAGGTTTCCTGGCTTTTTACCAACAATATTCTTTCTGTTAAAAAGCCATCAAATTACACAGATATAATTGTGAATATGTTCTCAGTGGCTTCCTGCTGGATCTGCTGTCTCAGCCCCTTTGTATACCACATTCCCACAATGCATTAGAATTTAGAACTGATTCTGGATGACTCATAGCCATGAAGACGTGATAACCAGCAGCAGCTGTGACACTGGCCAAATTTTCATATGAAGCTGGAAACAGTGTCATATTTCCCAAAGCTCTGATGAAAAAAGAACATAAGTTTATTTCACCATCTGAAGTACAGTCATGCTCAGAATGTTAAGAAACAAGGAAAAAAAAAGCAATTTGCAATAGTATTCTCTAACCTGGTGCTCTCCAAATATATCAGAACTGTAATCCAGCCTGCCTTTGATTGTTCTGGATTAAATTGGAAATCCATCTTTTCCAGGGATAAACAATATGTAGATATTTTGGACTGGTATTCACATCAACCCAAGTTTATATAGTAAGGGATGATTGCAATTGTATTCCAATTGCCTACAGGCAACCAGAAAAGTTCAACCCTGATTTAGCCTATTATCTTCCTATTCATAGAAGACATACCAATTGTTCTAAAGGCCACAAGGATTGACATGTTCTTACTGTTTGCATTTGCTCAACAAAATAACCACAGACAGAAGAAGCAAAGGATAGAAGTGATGAAATGTGCACTGTGACATCACAGCCCTAACCTACCCCTCATATGTTTGCATGTCATGTTGTAATGCAGATATGAAAGAGCAAAAGCTTATGGTGTGACAGCACAATGTATTTTCACCATTTGGCTTCACTGCAGTGAGGAATTGATGCTTATGTTCAAAGGTATTGAGATAAATTATGAAATAAAAGCAAAGACACATGCCTTTTGAAATGTAGATATTGAAGACATATCTACTGATAGGCGTGATCTGGAAAATAAAGAATATGGAACTCTAAAAGTAAATGCTATGGGTCAGCTTGATACTTGATGTCTTGGGTTGATCAGAGCTTAATTCATATTTTAGATTCTTCCAAAATCAAACCCCAGGGATCTTATTTCAGAACAGAACAACTCCAGACTTGCAAAAATGATTCCTCTGATTTAACAAAAGAATCTGTTTGAACATAGGCAGATGATGAACAGAATTCAAAGCAGAATCCCAAAGTAATATGAATAAACAAAAGTTCTTCAAAGAATGGATATTGAATGAATGTAAAATAAGAGGAGACTGAACTGAAATGGTGAAAAAGTGCAGAATATAAGCAGGAACATTTATCCATCAACCAAGCAAAATAGGTGGAACAAAATAAATGAAGATTTCTTCAGATGATAAGATGCTAGGTCATACTTTATGCAAATAAATTTAGGCATTAGAGATAGCCATTCATCCTTCAAATCTAACTAAATTTAATTTCAGTAATGAGAGAAGTTCTGTATGTACAATGCAGATTTTAAAGCATGCTGCTTGGCACCTTATTGTTTAACAAAGAGAGTTTCATTTATGAAATGTTGGTTAATAAGACAGTTTTGATTTCTCTCATTGGCCCAAAACAAAAGTGGATAACTTAAGACCCTGAGGCTAAATCTATTCTTAAAATATCCCTTGTGCAGCTAGATATCTTATTTTTTGCCAGTTAGGGCAAAAACTATTATGTTCCTGAATGAGGAATTGATATATTAACTATTTTTAATTTTAATTAAGTAAAGGAAATTAAATTTAATATTTGGCCTGGCACTATCCCTTACTTTTTAGAGTATAGTACCAAATCATGTTAATTGAAGTCCAAGCACTGTCTTTGGCAAGGAAAGTTTGTGTTCCTTGGTTTATAAAACTAGCTGAAGACAGAACTGACAGCTTCTTCATTACATATACATACTGTACTATATATGCCTATGTACTTAATTTGCTACACTTTTTAGGATAGCAGGCTTTCTTGATATATATCTATCAAGTTTTCTTCTCTTTCTTTTATCCTGATGCTATTTAACAAGCAGTTGAGGCAACATTTTTGGTTAATGTGCCTGAAACTGATCAGCATGTAGACTTGAAGTGTTGCTTCATATGTGGGTTGGAGTTGTTTTCAAAGCATTTTGAACCCCTTTCATAAGTTTCTTTAAATCAGTGATGCTGCATGGAAAATCACATCTGTTCAGGCTGCAAAACTTGAAACTTGATCTGAGACAGTTTTGAGTAAACTGCCTGATAGGAATCACTATGTACTCAAGCAGATTGTAGCAAAGCCTGAGCCATCGCACGTAATCCTGATGAAACAAGTTGTAGCTTAGGGCTTCTTAAAGTGTCTCCAGGAAATATAATTATTGCATTTCTGTGAAGTTGGGAAATAACATTAATCAACAATGTTTTCCTTAAGTGATGAGTGTTTAGAAAAGAAAAATCAGAAGATATCAATAAGAGTCAAACAGAACAGTGTAAATAATGTATTTATTTTATACAGTCCATCTTAAAGATTCAAGAAAAAGTGAAGCATAGCATAGAAAGTCAGAATGGTATAACAGTGAAGGTGCTAGATTGGTACTGAGGAAGAGCAGGTTGAAATCCCCCCTTGACCATGAAGCTTAAATATTTGGGGCTAATATTATGTCTTAGTCAAACCTACCTCATAGAGTTAATGTTGGGAGGATAAAGAAAAGGTTTTTCTAAAGCCCTAATGGAAAATGAAACATAACATGTTTCTAAATCCTGAACTCAGTCACACTGAATGAGGTAAGCTCATTTAAAAGACAAAAATATTTTGTTTTTTCTGGTTAATTGTGACACAAGGCAAGGGATTTGAGAATGGGAGGATAGCTGATTCTTCCTTTAATTGACTCATTCTGGCATTTTATTCCTTCCATGTGTGGTTCTTTTTCATTTTAAGAATCTGGCTTAGAAAAATATCACATCAGATGAAGATTCATGATCTGTAGAGAAGTATCAATTATCAGCAGAAAACATTAAACAACCCGTATTTGTTGATTCCCTAGAACAAATGCTACCACTCATACGTAAGCATGTGGATTAGAATTTTCTATTTACTATGAGACTCCTAATTCCATTTTAAACACCACCTTAATTTTGAAAATACTATCATTTCTGGAACCATCCAATTTAAGGCCAGGCAAATGACTCCAGAATGTTTGCATTTGTCTTCCTAACTTACCTTTGAAGACAATAAATATAAAATCAAAAATCAGGCTACATACTTTTAAGTATGAAGAACTCAAAAGAACTGATCAACAGTCACCCAAATTTACATCAATATACACATTTTAGGTGCTATTGAGCATAAGACATCAAAATGTCCAATTTCTTCCTGTGACTATATCATTCATCCTTTAGATGACCACTATTTCTCTTTAAACCCCTTGGTATCCAATTTAAAGCATCACTAATATCGATGTTCATTTGTTTTCAGATCTGTCTGGATGTCAGGATACTATAGGTAAGGGTAAGTTTATGAGAATGGAGCTCAAAGAAGAAAAGCCAATATTTCTTCTTTCTGATAAATAGCTGGGCCCACAGAAAAGTCACCTAATTTGTAACTGCCCAGTTTCTATCAGCAATCTCAGTTTTAGGCCTAAATATATATAATTTCCTATCTTTACACAAATAAAGAAAATAAATTGCTAATGCTTTTTTTATCTTTCAGTGCCCGCTGTGGTAGTAAGCCTTCATTGTTTTCCAAAATCATGTTACTGTCTTAGCAACAATTTGACATTCACCTGCTCATGCCAAAAGGCTTTTATAGAGAAGTCCTAGGGATAGGGCAGGGTAGACCAAGATAAGAATTCAAAATAAAGAATAACTTTTCAAAAGTTACTTCATAAAACAGTGATACCATGCTGTTCCTAAAATAAAATTTGCTGTTTTGAGATAGCATTTCTCCACCCATGACTATAATGTAACTACCAAAGGGATATATCAAAATAGCTTGCAAGTATCTGATTTCAATGTCAGATCCATTCAAGTACAAGAACTATTCCTTCATTTAGAAGATGATATTTTTGGAGAAAGAACTTATGTGCAAGTGAAGCGTTGATATTTTTTAGCCATCTATGATATTGTGATTGCATTAATTTCAACAATCACAACTGTGAATATCCAGCACTCTGTGTATATAGCCAGGAGAGGATTCTCCTGGTTTGGACCAATTCAGGCGAATCCCTTGTTCTGATGATCAGCTGCCTCCAAACCAATTCTCTCTAGAAACAAGTAAAGTAATAACTAGCAGTCAGCATGGGTTTGTTAAAAACAGATCATGCCAAACCAATCTCATTTCATTCTTCAACACAGTGACCTAATTAGTAGTACCAGCAAAATACTGTGGACATAATATATTAGATTTCAGCAAGGCATTCGAACAAGCAGACCACAACCTACTTCTTTAGTAAGCTAGAAAAATAAGTGGAATAGATAGCACCACCACTAGATTGGACTCACAACTGGGCTTGGCAAACCATACTGCCACAAGTTAATCCTTAATGGGTCTACAGTCTACATGAAGGGAAGTACAAGTAAAGCGAGGGGGGCCACAAAGTTCAGTCTTAGGCCCATTATTCTTCAATATCTTCAATTAACGACCTTAGATATAGGGAAACAGAAGGGGAACTTAACAAATTTGCAGATGATACTAAGCTGGCAGGAATAGCTAACAACCAGGAAGATAGGCTCAAGATCCGGATGGATCTTGACAGGACTATAACACTGGGCCATATTTAACAAAATTGAATTCAATAGTTAGAGAAAAGTAAAGTCCTACACTTAGCAAGAAAAACCAGACACGGGTAAATATTATAGACTGCGTGAAACTAGGCTCAATAGCAGTTACTGGTGAGAGGGGTCTTGGAGTCTTTAGGTGGACAACCAGGTAAAATCATGAGCAGCCAGTGTGCAGCACCAGCCAAAAAAAGCTAATGCAATCCTAAATTGTATTAACAGAGGGATAACAGTCAAGATCAAGCCACGGAAGTACTAATACCACTCTATAAAGCCGCTTAGTAAGACCAACCCTAGGTTACTACATGCCAGTTTTCGGTTCACCACACTTATAAAAAAAGGATGTTGAGACTCTTAGAAAAAAAATAGCTACAGAAAAAGAGCCAAACAGCGGTTGATTTAGCTGGGACTGGAGGCTAAAACATACAACAAACTGGTTGCAGGAACTGCGAGCTTGGCTAGTCTTAGTGGCAAAGAGAGAGGACAGGGGAGACATGATAGCAGTCTTCCAATATTTGAGGGGCTGCTACAGGGAGGAAGGGGTCAAGCTATTTTCTAAAACGCCTGTAGGCCAGACAAGGAATAATGGATGGAAACTGAACAGGGAGAGATCTAACCTGAAAATAAGGAGAAACTTTCTGACAGTGAGAACAATCAAACAATGGAACAGCTTGCCCTCGAAAGTGGTGGGAGTGCCATCACTTGAAACTTTCAAGAAGAGATTGGACTGCCATTTGTCAAAAATGGTGTAGGGTCTCCTGCTTGGGCAAAGGGTTGGACTAGATGACCTACAAGGTCCCTTCCAACTCTGATTATCTGTTATCTCTCTGACAAGCATGTGGGTCCACCCACCCGCCCCTGCTCTTTCCTGTGCTTTATGTCTTTTTGCTAGAGCACAACTGATTTGCACAGCAGAGCAGTTTGTTTTCTTCAGCTGTTTTCTTCCTATGCTTTATTTTCTTGTTGAAGGTAAGTATTAGCTTTTTTTTAATATGGAGTACGCATGCAAAGCATGCTCTCACTGAGCCAGTTGTTATACCAGTTGAATCACACCCCTGTATATAACTCCTATGCAGATGATTAACAGAGGAGCAGCCATGGTTGCCTACTGCAGCACAACAATCTTTCAGATGCCATAATACTCTTTATTATAGTTATATGCAATTCAGTTCACAGTAGCCTTTCCTCATGTAGGATTACTGAACCTGCCAATGTAATTACAGGAAGGCATTTGACCTTCTGACCTGGTGGCATATCTTAACTCTCAATATTTCATCAAAATAAAAGTTCATCTGAATTGTACATAAACAGTGCAAGCTATTCACAGGTAATCTTCCTTTAACAACTGCCTCAGATGATGATGATGATGATGATGATGATGATGATGATGATGATGATGATGATGAAGAAAAACTAACTTTGTATTCAGTGCACACATTTACAACTTTCATAGTTCTCCTTCTCAGTGACATATTCAGCGTTATTTGAGTTAGCACCCATTGTCCTGTTTTTCCTTCCCCTTTTCTTGCAGTGTGGAGAGATTGCTTAAACAAGATTTCTGTTCCTGAGGTGCCTTTCTGTGCAGTGGATCCCTAAAAAGTCCTAACTATCAAGTTAAAAAGCTCCATTTTGTGCCTTAAACAGTTGATTAGAAGCTGCCACCAGCTGTTTATATTCAAGCATTCATCTTTTTGACATATGTAGCATAAATCTTTTTGTACAATTTTGACCAGAAAAGGATGGTGGCTTGCAGACACTCTTCAGTATTGCTTTCTGTGCATTAATAGAAGCTATTTTACAAAATTGCTCACATAGCATTCAAGATCCATTGAGAATTTGCCCACAGAATCCAATGAACCAGTGAATAGTGTGGTATGTAAAAATAGATACCGCCCCAACAGGAAAGTTCTTGATTTAAAACTTGCTGACAGATGCTATGTCCATGACCACACATACTCATAAACACCTTTGCTTCTTTGAAACTGAACAGCCCTAATAATAATCAGGTATAATGTGTTGCCTATCTCATTTATACTTTGCTTCAACCAGCCACTTTGCCAAAAGTGCCAGTGGAGGTGTCTTCTGGGCATCTGAAGGTATCTGAAGCAGCTGCTCTGACGTGGCTTGGCTTTGCTGAGGCTGTCACTTTGCAAGGCAGCCTCAAAGAGGGCCTTCAATCAGAGCTCTGTTCCATGTGTGGCTTCCCTAGCTCAGTTTTCCAGTGGTAGAAAAATACCTTTTTATCTTCTGCTGCCTTTTAATCTAGATTTTTGCATTTGTTCTGCAAAGTTAATTGTGAATACATTTTTTTGTTCTTGATGTTTAGTGGTCATTTTAATAGGTCCTTTAATTGTTTGTGTATAGTTGTTTGCTAGGCTGTGTGAGGTTGATGTTCTTAGTTTATATTTTTAGATATAATTTAGATAATTTAGTACATTTTCCACTTTGGAAAATTTACATTTAAAGGAAATATTTACATTCCAAAATAAACACTTTTTAGGCCCACACATTTTTAAGGCATACACGTTATATTCAGTCAGTGACTCTATATAATAACGAATGCATATTTATAAAACAACTCAGGGGATTTGCAATGCCAGGATAACAGATTGTGGTAACCTAGTATGAATGGCAATTAGGTATATAGAGTGTTCTGCATTTGTGGCTCACTTTCAGTTCTGATTCACATAAATGTATGTTTTTCATTGAAATTTTGAAAAGAAATCCAAGAATTAGTATTGCTGAAGAGTATGTGTTTCTTAACAGAAAAATAACAATAACTATAATAAAAAAGCATTTCATTGTTTTAAAGTGTAAATGTCATTGATCTGATACAGTAATTAAGTATAATTAATGTTACACTTTTTTACTGGAGGGATAACAAAACCTCTGGAGCAAATTTTATATTATTAATTACAGAAAAGTGCCTGGAGCCTGAGGTAAAGATTTCATTACAGAAATAAAAATAAATTATAATGCGAACTTTCTGGGAATCTATAATGGTGATGAAAATTGAAGCTGAGATGTCCTAACACTGTTTCAGTTTCACTCTATCAATTGAATTCATGCTTTTTACAGGGGTAGGATTCTACCGGTTCGGTAACATTCGGGCTTGCTCTTTCCTGTGCTTTATTTCCTTGTCTTGGAGCACAGCTGAT
The DNA here is from genome assembly GCA_004320025.1 of Laticauda laticaudata. NCBI lineage: Eukaryota > Metazoa > Chordata > Lepidosauria > Squamata > Elapidae > Laticauda > Laticauda laticaudata. The sequence continues at coordinate 9,129 of BHFT01023174.1, forward strand.
TCACACAGCAGAGTGGTTTTGCCACAGCTCAGCTGTTTTACTCACTGGGGCTGCAGTAGAAGGTAAGTCTGATAGCTGAAAATGGGCTTTTTTTAATGGTGTGCATGCGCACAAAGCGCCAAACCGGTTGTTACACCAGTTGAATTGCACCACTGGCTTTTTACGTTTGTTTGTTTTTAAAATGAAGGAAACTACCAATCCAGAGTGCCTTGCCATAGAACAGACAATAATCTACAGATTTCATCCAAACTATTTTAAAATGTAAGCACCAAGAAAAATGAGATTGAAGATTAATTGTAAAATTTGCAACAGAGACAGTGCCACTGCAGTCTGTTTTGAAAGGATCTTGTACCATTTCCCTGAATTCCGAATTATCTATTGCTAGTATATGAAAACGCTTTTGGAAATTGGCTGCTACTTCAGACCCTAGCTCAAAGCAATCAGCTCAGGCAAGGGATTTTATGGTTTCTACAGAGTTTCTGCTTCTTTGGTTTTAAAAAAATGAATGCCAATTCAATAGCAATTGATATCATTTTGCCTTTCCTCATAAATGTAAACATATGTTAGAGAGCCACAAATGAGTTTTCAGGTCTTTATGGGTTTGGATTGAAAGTTAAATTAATAAAATAGAAACGATACGTAGAAGAAATTTCAAAGTTTTCAAAGTAAATGACAGGATAAAATGTATAGTGAATATTGCTTCAGTTTTCTCTCTCTCTTTCTCTTTCTCTCTCTCTCGATCCTCTTGTTTATTATTGTCAAAAAAATTGGAACTCTGTCCAGATGGATACCACTTGATAGGGGAATCTTAATCCTTCCCAGCTCATTTGTGTTTAAAAATGTATCTTTCAGCTCCATGGTGTGCCTATGCAGTTATATAATCCCCACTTATGCTTTGCTAGCTGTTTTTTTAAGGCTACAAGAAAGTTAGAGGCTGTTGTTGTTTTTCCTATCCAATGTCACATTCTGCTGATCCAATAAATTCACTGTTAATGTTTTGGGGTTGTTGTTTTTTTAATGAAATAACAACAGGACAAAGAGCAGTGCCATGCATCATTTCTGTATCATCTAGTTTTCCCTTCAAAGTATTCATATAAAATCATAATTTAATTAATCATTAGAGATTTCACTATATGGGCTTCTTAAATAAAGCAAATGAATGATACCTCATAAGCTGAAATATGAAACAAGACACAGTGTAATTCTGCAATACACTAAGAAGCAATGAAGTGGTTAATAGCTGGTAGTTCCACAAGGGGAATGACAGTCACAGCAGCACAAATGAAATATCATCCTCCACTTTTTTTACTGCTTTTTTAGACTCCACTGCTAACAGCTGCTAACAGCCTGAAGGAACTCTGTCAAATTGACTCTCTCCTCTCAGAGGCTAGACATCTCCCATTTTACAACTCACAGCTTAGAGCTGGGATATTGTGGGCATTCTTTAAATAAATATATCAAATATACTATCTATCTATCATCTTTCCTTTCACCAGAAATATAGTGATAGAGATTTAAAATCTGAATATGAAACTGTACTGTAGAATCAATCTATACCTAGGAAGGAAAGTAGTTGATTCCTTTCTAGGAAGAGAAAAATGTTTTACCCCAGGTTCTTTAGTAGCATTTACCAACCTGAAACCTTCTAGTTGTGCTAGAAACTTCTATTCTATCCTGGAAAACATGGAAGTTATGGTGCTATTTGCACTAGGCTGGATAAAAAAAATTTCTGAAGCAAGTAGGAAAAAAACTTTAATACATCCTAAGTCTTCTGAAGAATAGGGTAAAGGTAAAGGTTGCCCTCACACATATGTGCTAGTTGTTTCTGACTCTAGGAGGCGGTACTCATCTCCATTTCAAAGCTGAAGAGCAAGCACTGTCTGAAGATGTCTTCTGTGGTCATGTGGCTGGCATGACTAAATGCCAAAGGCATACAGAACTCTGTTACCTTCCCACCAAAGGTAGTCCCTATTTTTCTACTTGCATTTTACATGCTTTTGAACTGCTAGGTTGGCAGAAGCTGGGACAAGTAACAGGAACTTACCCTTACAAGAACTTACTAGAGATTCGAACTGCTGAACTGCCAACCTTTCGATTTACAAGTTCAGCATCTTAGCCACTGAGCCACCACATCCTTTTCTGAAGAATAAACAGATATGATTAAATCACATTTCAAAATGAATGATTGCAATTGTATTATTTGGATAAAACCACCAAGTCTGAACATTTGTGGCAATTTTTCATCTTGAGCCAACCACCATGCCAAATTCCCTACCTGACTGAGGACTAATCAAATTCAGTTATCTCAGATAGCATAATTAAAGATCAGTTTAAATTTTAGGTGTATGCAGTTAAAATGATATTATTTTGGTGTAACAGTATATTGGTCACAAAGCTTGAAATCTTCAGGTTTCCTCCCAATCATGATATATTCGTTTTGCCCAATTGTATGTTGCTGGTTTGAAGACTTTACATGAATATAAGGTCATCCCTAAATAAATTTTCAAAACGTTATAGCCAAATATGGGATCCTGTGCACCCCAACATTTGAGAAGCTTCAGTTGGAGAAAGTAGAATAAAGAACGTATAAATTGCATTATATATTGTGTCCTTCTAACTAGATTGGCTGAACAACTGAAAGCACAAGGCTATTATCAGGCATTGGCATGGGAAGCATAAAGCTGAAAGAGGGGGATGCCATGTACAAAGTCTGATCCCAATCATTCTCCATCCTCCTTATATTCAGGCAAGAAAAGACCTGTTCTTGTATTTGCTTATCCCAACTCTCCATGTGATCCTGAAAGCAAAAAAGTAGCTTTCCAGATAGCACAGATAGTTATACTTGTGGTAACATGTGTGCAATCAGTTCTTTCAGGAACTTTTGTTACATTGATTCCATTCCTATTAGCATAACTGATTTCAATAGTGGATTGAGAAACAACAGCTGAACTCCTTGGGGTTCATGTTATGCAAACAGCCTTGTAGAAATCTGTTTGACTCCATTTGCTATTAATATCTACATATAACCAATTATATGTGGATATTAATCAACTACTATGAACTTTTGGAGTTAATCTACCTCCCCAAAATGACCTTTATAGCATTAAAACATGCACATTTGTAACAATTGGGTCGCCACAATCATGTTGACACAGATACCCAAGGCTAGTAAGATAACCTGTCAGTTTCAACAGATGGACGATACAAACACTTCATTTTAAATGTTGTTGTTATATTATTTTTATGATGTGTGAGTAATCTACAGTTAGATTCATAGACTAAGATTACTGGAAACTTCATAATTCAAATCCTAACCAAGAACTATGAAATATAAAGGTATGCTTAAGAATTATTATTATTTGATACGTACATCAAGCCTTTGTATAACATTTGATATAAGTAAAGCATTTTTGTATTTTTTTTATTCCTAAATACAAGAATGCTTTACCTACATCATAGACTTTTGGACCTTGAAGTTTTGGAAAACAGATGGGATGTGAACAAATAACAAATAATTGAATTTCCAACCCATTAGAACATACTAATGTTGATCTTTAAAACCTTTTATGAATTAGGACCACAATATTCAAAAAGTATATAAACCTATTTCTCATCATCAGTGAAGTAAATTTTTTTCTCAGGGAAACTCATGCAAACAGTAGGAAGCTGGCCAATGTTGAAGATATCTCCATTAGCAGCAGGTGAAATATACCAAATGATTTTCACTACAGCACTAAGACAACTTAAAGACGGGAGAACTGCCTTTAAAGAAGTTCATTTGAATGAATCAGTAAAATTGTTATTTTTTTCACTCCATCTTCACAATTTGTGCTGGTTAAGCATCTCAGGCTGAAATGGAAACAGATGCAACAGCTACATGCATATGTTATTTCTGACATACATGTGCACCCCTGCCCAGGAAATGCTACTGAAAATGTTTGGGGTAATAAATAACACAAATAAAAATCTTCAAGTAGTAATAAATAGAATGGAAGTCCAGTCTATGGTGCCTGGCAGGAGAGGAGAGTTATTAATAAGTGCCCCTAGTTTTGCCTGCAGAACATCAGAAGGCATGAGACAACTGTTACCTGTCTCAGCCTACTCCTTCCCTACTTGGTAACCCTAAGCCATTCTTTTTGCTGCCAGATTTTAAGCAATGCAAAAAAATGAGCATATATACATGAAGGTTAGTAAAAATGAAAATAATGAAGATGTTTTAAAGAACTGGCATCTGCTCATAGAGATTCTGCAAAGCCAATAAAATGCTAAATGCAATTGATGAATTATTCATTGTGAATTACGCATTTCTAATGCCAAGCTACCTTGATCTAACTAGGCATTTTCATTGGAGACCCTTTATAAGCTTCATCCCTAGTTGATATTCTTCCTTACAAAGTTCATAAAATAGCATTCAGGGATTTTTTTTGCATTACTATTCACAATGTATTAATATTAGTTATTGATTCAGATTGTTGTATATAGTAGATTTTTAAGACACGATGACCAGATATACTCTGTTATTTTAAGCACAACAGTTTTTCCTATCTTGAAGCCCCTTGACATGGTTCATCATGTTTACTCCAAAGTAAACCATATTCTCTATAATTAGCTTATTCTCAGATAAGAATGTATACAATCTTAATTGTTCAAAGGCATTTTTGCATGCGGGTGATATTTCTTGAGGCAAATGGATAAGAGTCAATGAACCCCTGGTGAACTCTGAAAACAACTACAGTGAACTACATTGTTTAGACTCTACAAAATCAACCAATTAAACTTGTATAGCTGGATTTTCCTGCTAGGACTGAATCTCAATCTGGAGGAGCTGGTTTCAGATGTAAATATTTCTAAAGGGACTCATTTGAAAGTAAGGAACATACTATTATTATTATGGTGTAGGTGTCAAAACAGTTCACTTCTTAATGACAGTGGCTTTTTGAGCCACAAAATACTAATACTCTGCTCCTCTCCATAAGTACACATATATATTATGCCTAATTAATGCTTACTTGGAAGCTTCAAACTGCTTCAGCACTTTCTCTAGTGGAGTTAAATCTTAATGGCTAATAGCAACTGTGAGTATATCTAAAATAGCTGGAGCCAACAAACAAATTATATTCCATCTTGGCTTATGGAGGAGATTAATATTTGTCTTTATACAAGTAAGTCATCAAATAGACCAATACATTCTATTCCTTGCAGTTCCCCACCTGAATTTCCCAAATAGGTTAGGACTAAAGTCCCAGAATTTTCAGCTGGCATGGATATTTGTTCTTCTGGCTTAGAACTGAGGAAATTGCAAGCTCAACACAACTGCAAGATGAAGAAAGTTGTCTAGACAATCCAAAGATTTTGTCCACCGATTCCAATTTTTTATCAAGGCTTTAATGAATTGTGTTAGTACCTTGACAGCATTTGAGCCATACATTAAACTCTAAATCCATAATAATCAAAAGATGTTCCATCTTTTCTAACCTGATCCTTTCACAAGTGGGTGTAATCTTGGAAAAAGTTAATTTCTTATGAAATACTTAAGGAGATGGTCACATGTAGAGTATGGCCTTTTGAAAACAATATAATTAGACAGAAGCAAACTTGGGATATTGATTAAGATCTTGAATTAGTGCTGAATTTTTATTCAGTTTCATTGCTTTTTTATTTTCAAATGTTACACATAATTTAATATTCTTATTAAACTTTAAAGCATTTCTACAAATAGTCAGACATCTGGTATTCTGTGTTAAGAGCCCTTGATATCTTGTCTGAATTTCCATAAGGAAAATGGCAATCTTAGAATTCAGTATGGCATGTTAAAAGTTTAAAACCATTTCCTCCAAATGGTTATAGGGAAATTAATCCTATTGCAGCATTCACATATAATTTTGTCTGCACACTCAAACCCAAGTCTATCTTGATTTTAAGCATAAATTTACAAGTTAATTTATCAGCTCTGTATTATGGCAGCATTGAATTCAGCCATTTTTCCCAAAAAAATTAAATCATCCTTATGGAATAAATGTGGGGGGTTTTTTACTCCTTTTTAAGCCAATTCATATCCACAGTTTATCTTGTACAATACTCTTGTCAAAGGGATCAGTGATTATACGTAAAATAAAGGTGATAATAAATCACCTTTAAAAATTCCACAATTAATGTCTTCTAATTCTTCCTATTAGCCATCACCTTTTTTGCCAAAATTTCATTGAAGTATTCACCAATTACATAACTGAGTTGGAAGGAATCTTGGAAGTCTTGTAATCCAATTCCCTGCTCAGCCAAGAAACTCTATACCATTTCAGACAAATGGTTGTCTTTTTAAAAACTTTCAGTGTTTTAGCAATCAGTGTTCTGATTGCAAAACATTTCTGTAGATTCAGAAAAATTCAAAAGCAGCTGCATGACTTCTGGGTATGAATTACACTGCTCAAAAAATAAAGGGAACACAAAAATAAGACATCCTAGATTTGAATGAATGAAATATTCTCAGAAATATTCTCATTAAATAGCGTTTGTTTCATGACATAGTTTGAATGTGCTGACAGGGCAGAAAGTCACAACAAAAAATATCAAGGCGAAATAGAAGTTAAAGCAAAATCATGGGGAGGTCGGCGATTTGGAGTTCACACTCAAAATAAAAGTGGAAAAAAACACTTACAGGCCGGAATCACAACTTGATGTCATGTCCTTAAAAACCAAGTTTCCTTCAAAATGAGGGCTCAGTAGTGTGGTGTGGCCTTCCACGTGCCTCGCTATGACCTCCCTACAATACCTGGGGCATTGCTACCTGATGAGGTGGCGGCATGTTCCCGAGGGATTCTCCTCCCACACCGCGCATAAAAGGCATCCCCAAACTCCTGGACAGTCTTGTACAAACATGTTGTTGGTGAATGGGAGCGAACATGATGTCCCAGTGTGTTCAAATTGGATTAGGTGGGGAACAGGCGGGACAAGTCCATAGCATCAATTGCCTTCTCTATGCAGGAAACTGCTGGATTACACTTCAGGCACATTGAGGTCCACGGCGTTGTTCTTGCATTAGGGAGGAACCCCCCAGGGCCAACTGCACCAGATTTTAGGTCTTCACCAAGGCGTCTGAGGATCTACTATCTTGCGTACCCTAAGTGACAGTCAGCTAGCCTTTGGCGAGAGCACATGGCAGGGCTGTGCGTCCCCCTTTTAAAGAAATGCGCACTCCACACCTTACTGACCCACGCCAAACTGGTCATGCTGTGGAGGATGTTGCACGGGCACGAACGTTCTTCCACAGCGTACTCCAGACCCATTGTCCACATCTGTTTCACAACTAGTCGTTGCTCAGTCGTGTAACCTGCTATTCATCTGTGAAGAGCATCGGGTCGCCAGTGGACAAATTTGCCAATTCTTAAGAGTGTTTCTCTGGGCAACATGCCAAACGTCCCTGCACGGTGTTGGGTGAAGAGCACCAACCCCTACCTGTGACGCTCCAGGCCCTTCATACCACCCTCATAGGGAGTCTGTTTCTGACAATTTGAGCAGCTCACATGCACTTTGTGGCCGCTGGAGGTCAATTTTGGCAGGGCTCTGGGACAGTCTCCTCCTTGTCCCTTCCTCTGCAACAAAGGCAAGCGGTAGCAGTCCTGATGCTCGGGTTGTTTGCCCTCCTATAGGCCCTCCCTCCACAGTCTCCTAGACTGTACTGGCCTGTCTTCCTGGTAGCGCCTCCATGTCTGGTAACAAGTTACACTGACAGAACAACAAACCTTCTTGCCAGCCAAGCTCCCCACTTGATGTGCCAATCCTTGGATAGCTTGCACTATCTGAGCCACTTGTGTGGTTGTAGACTCCGTCTCATGCTACCACAGGGTGGAAAGCACGCCAGCATTCAAAAGTGACCAAACCATCAGCCAGAAAGCATAGGAACTGAGAAGTGGTCTGTGGTCACCGCCTGCAGAACCACTCCCTTATTGGGGATGTCTTGCTAACTGCCTTTGCTTTCTACCTGTTGTCTATTCCATTTGCACAACAACATGTGAAATTGATTGTCAATCGGTGTTGACAACCTAAGTGGATGGTTTGATTTCACAGAAGTGAGATTGACTTGGAGTTACATTGTGTTGTTTAAGTGTTCCCTTTATTTTTTTGAGCAGTGTATTTAATTATAACATGGTTCTATTGGGCTTCCTTGATTCAGCAAATGTATTCAGAAATTTTAAACTATTTGAGCCATTACATCTGAACTTAAAACAGTTCATATTAATACACCGAAGAGCTAACATTGTGGGATTTATTTTATTAATTTATTTTTAAATTAATTAAAATGAATCCAAGTCTGCAAAGTTTATGATTCTAGGAAACAGTCCCAAGGCCTAGTCACTGACTGAAATCAATATGTATACCTCACTTTTTAATACATACATGCAAATGATGAAAATACATTAAAAATCATTGAATGCACGAACATAAACTGCTTGTTCAGGAGTAGAAAAAGATTGATGTCAAACAGACAACTTTGACACTTGACACTTTCTTTTGTACCTATCTGCTATTGTATTGCTTCTAAAGCTTGAAAATTGAAAGATCTTCCAGAGATCTATAGCAGACAGGCTAAAGGATTTCCAGGACCCCCCAATACTCCCAGTTTCAGGCATGCTCCAGAACTAGTATCAGGTCTACACTAAGGCAAATGTAATTAAATTTCTTCTACTAAAATGAAAAGAGAATGGCAGATGGAGATGGGATGTGGAAGGGGATCGGGATGGGGATGTGGGGATGATGATGATGATGATGATGATGATGATGATGATAAGAGTTTAAAAACTATAAGTCTTCCCTTCCATTCTGTTTGCTGGCACAGTTGTAATGTTATCTTGTAAATATGAAAGGTCAGGGTTTGCATTATGATATCACAACACTTGAGTGTTGTGAATGTCAAAATGAATGACAACATTTTGTCATTCTGGCATTTTGTAGCTACTTATAGATCTTTTGCCCTCTTAAAGGTTTGCTCTGTGAACACTTGAGTTTAGATATAAGCTGAGAATTGGACTCACTGATGTGTGCTTCCTCCCTGGCTAATTGGCTGCTCCTTAATCTGTATATATCCAATAAACAGACAAGACATCAATATATTTTCTCCCTTTAGCTGGTGAAAGAAAACCAAGTTTTTCCTGTGATACTATAGTGCTCTTTTCACCATCAATCCACAGCAAAAAAAGTTTCCTGATATTTTTCAGTTTGTCAAAGTATGACGAATATTTCCAATGGAAATATTTTCAGTGTCTGTTAATTAATGCTCCTAAAATAATAGCACATAAGAGAATGTCTAAAATAATAATAATTTAAACTGATGAATCAAAAAAAGCTGAAAGATCATCTATTGGATGAACAAAGAAAGGAAGGGAGAAGGCCTTATTCGCTTCGGTTTTCAGTATTGTTTTCTGCCTATTCTACTGGTACTGCTTTTTCTAGATATGCTGTCATCACCCTCAGTAGCTTAGAGCTGAGTAAGATAGGAGTTGTAGTCCATCTGAGGATCAAAATATTGGAACAAACTTAGCGACAAGGCAGCACTTGAAAAAAATGTCTAAGCTATTACTAAAGGAACTGTCTTACAGCCTGTTTTACACATGAATTCTGAAACTAAATCCATTGCATTTCTTGTGCCCTCTGCTGACTGAATACTACAATGGCATTTAGCAAAATAGTAATAAAATAATATTAACAATAACAACTCACAGTGGTGATCCCACTGATTATTGGCATACTGGGTGCCATACCAACAATCCTTGTATAGCACTTAGAAAATCTAAACATTGACAAAATTTCCATCTGTCAATTACAAAAGGCCACACAGTTCAGATAGTGAAATCCGTAGAGAAGGTGGTGTTGCTATCTTCTATAAAAAGTCTCCACATCTAAAAAACATCCAAGTTACCTAGGAGCTTGCTATTCCTGAGAACATCATCTGTGAACTGTCCTTAAATATCACATTTCAGTTCTTACTATGTTACAGAGCCCCTGATTATGACATCGGACATGCAAACAAGCTAATTACACTACGAACATGGGCAGCATCCTGCCCACACGTTTTTATCTTTCTTGGTGATTTCAGTCGATCTCATATTGACTGGACCCTTAACAAATGTACAACTGAACCCACACATGCAACCTGCTACAATGCAGTAACAAATCTGGGACTAGACCAACTAGTAACCAACAACACTAGACAAAACAACTGCCTCAATCTCATCTTCTGCAATAGTTTGAATTCAATTTACGGAATACAAATTAAAGAACC
>BHFT01023177.1:0-11377 GCA_004320025.1 Laticauda laticaudata
ATAGACTGGGTGAAACCAGGCTCAATAGCAGTAACTGTGAGAGGGATCTTGGAGTCTTTGTGGACAACCAGCTAAAGATGAGCCAGCAGTGTGCGGTGGCAGCCAAAAAAACTAATGCAATCCTAAAATGGATACAATCAAGATCAAGTGATGTAATAATACCACTCTATAAAGCCTTAGGAAGACACACCTCGAGTACTGAATCCAGTTTTGGTCACTACATTATAAAAAATATGTTGAGACTCTAGAAAAAGTGCAGAGAAGAATAACCAGGATGATTAGGGGACTGGAGGCTAAAACATATGAAGAAGGGTTGCAGGAATTGGGCATGGCTAGTTTTGTGAAGAGAAGGACCAGGGGAGACATGATAGCAGTCTTCCAATATTTGAGGGGTTGCCACAGAGAGGAAGGGGGGTCAAGCTATTTTCTAAAGCACCCAAGGCCAGACAAGGAACAATGGATAGAAACTGAACAAGGAGAGATTTAACCTGGAAATAAGGAAAACCTTTCTGACACAAAGAACAATCAACCAATAGAACAGCTTGCCCTTGGAAGTTGTGCGAGTGCCATCATTTGAGACTTTCAAGAAGAGATTGGACTGCCATTCGTCAGAAATGGTATAGGGTCTCCCGCTTGGGTGGGGTGGTTGGACTAGATGACCTACAAGGTCCCTTCCAACTCTGATTATCTGTTATCTGTTATCTGCCAAGAGGGGAAGGAAGAAGAAAGGAGAAGGAAGGAAAAAGAAGAAAAAGAAAGAAGGAAGGAAGGAAGGGGGGGAGGGAGGAAGGGAGGAAGGAGGGAGGGAGTCTATAATGAGAGTGAGGGAGAGTCTGACGGAAGTCCTGTCTTAGCACTTGGTCACCATAGGTGGCCCCAACACGAGTAACGTTGAGCTGGCGATGCCCACTCTAGCTACACTCATCTGAGCCACGCCCACCTTTGCCCCCCAAGGTCAAAAGCAACCCAGATGGGGCCCTCAATGAAATCAAGTTTGACATCCTGATCTAAAGAAATTACGTTGGCAATTTTAAGTTGCGTGGACTCCCAACTCCCAGAATTCCTGAATCTTAAGTATTAGGGACATCTCCCAGGTTCCTCTCAGGTGTCATCTACATGGGGTCATCTACATGGTACCAGGACAGAGCTATCGATCCTTCCCTCCAAGCTGAAGTGAAGCCATTAATGATCACTCTTAGGCTGCCATCTGTCAACCCTGAAGCTGACCTGACCGAAGCCATTTGGACACTTCAGTGATGCCACACTGGAGCTGAGGGACTGGAACGGAGGGTTAAAAATAGCTGGGGCTTGGTAGCCAAAACAAAACACTTTTCCCTGGGAACCAAGGACATTTCCACAGGTGGTCAGAGAGAGGAGTGATGTTACCCAGCAACCAGGTGCCACCTCGATTGGACCATGTGACTGATTGTTTGGGAAAAGGGGAAAAAATTCCCAGGTAAAGTGTTCACAAAGAATTCCCCTCCTTCAGGATCCAGAAAGCTGAGTGCAGCAGGATCTACATTCCAATGGTCCAGCCTCTGTCCTCCCCTACCCGCCCCATAACCATATCACTGCATTATGGCCACTTAACATCAGCCCATATTTACAGTTGTTTGCAGTGTCCTGCGGTCACATGTTTCTGATTTACGATTTTTTTTTTATTTTTTTTGCCAGAAACTGGTGTTTTCTTCCAGGTGACTTCCGGTTTTTGACAAAAATTGGCCCACGGTGAATGATGGGTTTGCTTAATTACAACAGTTCATTTAGTGACCATTCAAAGTTACAACAGCACAGAAAAATGTGACTTGCAACTGCTATTCTCAGTTATGATCTGATCATAATTCAGATGCCTGGTAGCCAAATCGTGTTTATGACCATTGCATTATCCCTGCAAGTTAACTACCTGGCAGTTAAAGGCTAACCTCCCTTATAAGATGATTGCAGAAGATGCACATCCATTGCTTCGAGGAAGTTTTGTGCAATGACATCCTTATATGTTAGGTGATAGGGTTTTTTCTTTTTCCCAGTTAGTGGGAGGCAATAAACCCAGCCACTGTGGGAAAGATTTAGCAGTCAGTAAGATGGTGGAGGGAAACACTAGACCCAGAAATAAATGTAGGGGGTGTCCAGACTCTGTCCCTGTTTTCAGTTATGAAGTGGAAGGCCTGTTTGGTAGGAGGAGCTTCTCTAACTCACCCTTACTGATGGGGGAAGATTGAGGAACTGGATTTATATCATCTGTTGCTCGGGGAATATCCGTTCTTTGCCAGTGCTGCCCCACCCAGTCCAGATCCATCCTCGTTCATTCGTTGCCACATTTCCCCCCCACCTGACAAACATTATTCTATGACAATTAAGGAACTGTTATTTCCGAGAGTGGGGCAATTCTCCCCTAAAGTAAACCACCTGTTTGAAGCCAATCTGCAGACAAAAGAAGTTTCAGTCCATGAGAGAAGGACGGTAGCAAAGCAAGAGGAGTCAGGATTGAAAAGTGCAACCAAGGGGAAAAAAAAAAAAATNTTGAAAAGTGCAACCAAGGGGAAAAAAAAAAAAATCAGCAGGACTTGGGGGAGCATCTGGGGGAAAAAGTAGAAAAAAGAATCTGCTGAGAAGCGAGGTGAGACATTACAGAACTTGAATCCCACCCCCTGGACTCTACCAAAGCAAGAAGAGAGAAAAGTGCAACCAAGGCAATAGAAAAAGATCAGGAGGACTTGGGGAGTGGGGAGCATTTGAGGAAAAAATGAGAAGAAGAATCCTGCTGAGAAGCAAGGTGAGACATTGCAGAACTTCAAGGAAGGGAAGGAAAGGAGAGCAGGCTGCAAGATGAGCTATCCAGATTCATCTCAAGTAAATGAATCCTTTCATCCTGGACAACAGCCTGATCCCATGAAATCAGCTATTAATCCACCGCCTCCAATATATGGGACATCTCCCTCTATACCACACCAGTGCCAACCTTATGCTGGACCTCTTGGAGCCATACCTATGCAGCCTCAACAAACCATCCTCATCACAAATGTCCAATCTGTCAGTGAACCAGATTATTTGGGCTACTCCATCTTCACCCTCCTTTGCTGCTGCCTCCCCTTGGGCATAGCTGCTTTGGTTTTCTCTATACAGGTGAGTTTCAATGAGAGAGAGAGAAAGGGAGAGAGAGAGAGAAAGAGAGAGTGANGGGAGGGAAGAAGGGAGGGAGAGAGAGAGAGAGAGAGAGAGAGAGAGAGAGACCATGACTAACTTTGCTTTGCTGATTATGAGTTTGGCCAATGCTAATTTAATCTTAGTAAGGGGGAACAGTTGCAGCAGTGAACTGTGAAGCAGGAACAGGACTCTAGAAGAGGAAGTAAAAAGGAACAGAGCAAGGGGTGGGAAAGGGGAATGAAGTATACAAAGTTTGTTAACAAAAGTCCTTACTCAGAGCTCAAAAACAATTCAAAAAAGGAAAGTTTGCTTTGCAGAGATGCACTATCAGGCTGCCTTAACTGAAGTATTGTTCAAGTACTATTAAATAGAATTATTTATTGCAAGCAGAAGCATGGATGAATGCGATAAAGGATTTGCAGTCTTCAACTTATGACCAGAATTGGGACCAGAATTTGTTGCTAAGCAAGGGTGGGGCACCTGATTTTATTATCTTTATAGCCACAGTTTTTAAGCAAATCACAAAAGCTATCAAGTGAATGTCCCAGTGATTAGGAAATCCAGGTTCTGCCACTGATTGTGTTGGAAGCCAGCTGGGGAGGTTGCATGACACTGACCCCTCCAGCATGATGACAACACTATTTGTAATAGAATATGATTTGTTCTAGCAAACATGTTATGTTTTTTTTAAGTGTTTCAGATATCAAATTATCGTGATTTTTTTTTAAGGGGAAGGGATACCTCAGAGAAGTACATTAGACCTGCTGATTTGAATGTTAGCTGAAATAAGTTTTTTTTTTCAAAAAAAAAAATCAGAACACTATTTTGTAGTCTACTTTGGATGACTAGGAATTAGAAGGTGCCAGAGTTTGCAATAGAATTGATGGCTTGCCTTTCCTATACCGACTCAAGGGAGAGAACCCTAAAAAGAAGTTTTTCTCATGATTGCATCATGGTGAAGAGATGTCAAAGATCCTAGAGACCCAATCAAGTATTTTCTATTTTTCCAACAGAATTGTACAGGCAAGCACTAAATCACCTAATGAATTTCCATGGCAAATTATGGATTGCACATGGACTTTCATAGTTTTTCTCCAATAACATAATTATCTTTTACATGTCTTTTGCTCCTTCCTTCCTTCCTCCCTTCCTTCCTTCCTTCCTTCCTCCCTTCCTTCCTTTCCTTTCCTTTCCTTTCCTTTTATCTATCCTGTTCAGGATAGTTTGTAAAAATTATAAAATGCAGGCCAGGCCGGAAGCCTACTGCTCTTAGGATAAGATGTGTAAAAGGACAGGTGTCGATTTCATTGAGGGCCAAATCAGGGTTGTGTTTGATGGGGCCAGGTGGGCATGGCTTGGATGGGCATGGCCAGCTCAATGTCATTCATGTTGGTGGCCTCGGCAGGGCTCGGGAAATCCTCCTGCAGCTGTCTGCCAGCAAAAATGGAGCTCGGAAGGGCCATAGTCCTCCTAACCTCCATATTTGCTGGCACAGGCACCACGGCTGGTCCTTCAGGGTGGCCCAGTGGTCCAGATCTGGGCCCCGGGCCTTGACTTTGACATTCTTGAATTGGCTCTCAATGCCTGTTTACAACCAATAAGCAACAAAGAACAGGCATGTCGCTGTTACTTACTCTTAATAGTAGCTGGACTACTGTATTTTGCACCAAAGGTGCAAAGTCCAAGTTCTTTCAAAGGGCAGACCCATTGAATACATATTGAAGCAAGAAAACCACATGTAGACAAAAAAATCATGCAGTCAGATTCTTCTAAAAACATCTGAGAATCAGAGGTGCTATTTTTCTTAACAATGCTGGATTTTATGCATCTGGGTCATAAAGTGTTCATGCAATAGCAGGGGACGTTGGAGAAAAAAACCTGGGCATCAGATCGATGACCACATTCTCATACATAGAAAGTTAGAGAGATGACCTTGGAGAAACCAGATGGTTTAAAAAACATGTTTTAAATCCAGGAAATAAGAGAAACCTGAGAAAGAAACTCAAATGCCCCAATTTCCTGAGAAATAAGAGGGGTGGAAGGGAAAACAACAGCCAGACTTTGAATAATCTGATAGTGTAGCCGTGGTGGGATTCAACTGGTATGCACCAGTTCAGTTGAACCGGTTGTTAAATTAACCACCTCCACTATCAAAGTGGATCCAGAGCGCTGTGCTGCAATGGAGAAACAGGCAACAAAGCAGCCTGCATAGGGGAAGGAGAAGGTCGCTTTCCCTCTTTCTTCTCCCTGCTCCTCCTTCCCTCGTGCTGGCTGCTCTGTTGCTCGTTTCTCCATTGCAATGTAGCACAGCACCCAGGATCTATCTTAAAAGTGGGAGATAATTATTTAACAACCTGTTCTCCAAAGGTCAGGTTGGCCATCTTGGGAGACTTGTCCCATATGTGTGGTGGAGCTGGAGGGTGGGGATGAGTCACACCTCCCATGACAACCAACTTGACCCTGGGCGAACCCAGTTGTTAAATTATTTGAATCCCACCATTGTAGTGTAGCCTGCATTACGCAAGTAGAGTTCCAGTCAAATTTATGAATCCTGTTTCCTGATCTGAACTGGCTCAAAGGCTTACATCCCCTCAGAGGTGAGATCCATCCCCACTGTCTTGGCCTTTCAGAAGAGCCTTAGAACTTGGCTCTGTCAGTTGGCTTGTCGCCCTGATGAGGACACTCTATGCTGGAGGTGGTTGAGAGGGAAAAAAAGAGAAGACTCCACGCACATAACTTTTTGTCCTCTTGGTTTTCTTGTCTCTATTTAATTCTTTCTCATTTTAATTGTTTTTTTATATGGAAGTTTTTATTATACTATAAGCCACCAGGACTCCTTTGACAGTGAGGGGGGCATCAAATGAATAAATAGAACTTTGTACACTTTGACAGAAGATTTGAGCACCAGAGAGAGTCTGAAACTTTGCAACGTGGTATGAACATCTCTAACAAGGGCCATTTGATTTTTCACGAATTTTGATGCCATGATTAGTCAGGGTGTGCAAATAATCTAGGACAGGGGTATCAATCTCGATTTCATTGAGGGCCACATAATGGCTGTGATTGACCTCAGGAGGCCAAGTGGTTGTGGTCATGGTGGCCATAGCCAGCTTGACGTCACTCATATAGGAGACATCTGTGACGGCCCGAAGGCTGTCCCAGCAAAAATGGAGTTCGGGAGGGCCATATGTGGGCCATCTGGAGCTCTGTGTTTGCTAACAGAGGCACCGCAGGTCAGTCCTTCACTGTTTTCAGGGCAACCCAACAGGTCAGATACAGTCCACAGGCCTTGAGTTTGACTTCCCTGACCTAGGAGAACAGTTTCTTTAAAGATTCAAGCAAACAGCCTGATGCCAGATCAGTCTGTACATGAACTGGAGAAAACTGGAAATTATCCCTCATGGCTGACAGAGATTGGCAACGGTTTCTAACCTGTTGCCTCAGACGTGTAGTCAAAAAACATGTAAGCACTTGGTTTCAACATAAACAGGTCTCCAGCAGCTGCCAGGTTCCTTTTGTAAAGGAGTCCTTTTTTTTCTTCATGAAACCTATTTATCTGTCATTGCTGTTGCTCTGTTTCCAGTGCAACTTGCTTTGAAAACTCTCACATCACCCAAAGTCCTGTGCAAACCCTCCATTCAGTCTGACGAGCTAAATCGATTGGAATAATTATCAAAGACTTTCAATTCTAAAATAGGGTATATTGGTACAAGTGCACCAAATGGATAAAAAGGGATTCCACTGAATTAATTTGAGACCAAGACTGATTTTGTCCTTCTGCAATAACATCAGTGTCTGCACAAACACAAAAACATACACTAGTGGCAGGATTCAAAAAAATTTACTACCAGTTCTGTGGGCATGGCTTGGGGGGCATAGCGTGGCTTGGTGGGCATGGCTTGGTGGGTATGGCAGGGGAAGGATACTGTAAAATCTCCATTCCCACTCCAGCCCATTCCTGAAGGAAGGATACTACAAAATCCCATTCCCTCCCTACCTCACTATCCTACTTTCCAGCTCCTTTCTCCTGTGCAGGGCAACTAAAGAAGACCCAGCCGATTACCTGGGACTCAATGGGAGGCAGAGAATAGATGGGGGTGGTGCCAGTCAGAGGTGGGATTTGCCAGTTCTCTGAACTACTCAAAATTTCTGCTACCGGTTCTCCAGAACTGCTCATAATCTGCTGAACACCAACCTCTGGCACTCACAGAATAAATACTATGCTCATCCATCTTTGGTTTAATTCTGTATATAGTGCATTTCTCTTTACCCTTTTCTTCCTTTGCTTCTTCCTTGCATATTTTCTTTTCTTCTTGTTCAATTTTTCCTCTCCTTCTGCCTTCAATTTGCCATTCAAATAATTGTGTTCTCATGCATGTTTAAACATTTGTCTCCTGTTAAACAAATGTCCTGTTAAACATTTGTCCAGAGTCAATTATATGGGTCTCAATAATCTTCTTTTTACCTCTTTCCTCCCGCCCCCCCCACCCCAGACTCAAGAGGCCAATCACCAGAGAGATATCGCATCTGCTAAGAGATATTCCAGACTGGCACTCACCTTGGATCACACGGCACTTGGATTGGGGATTGCATCGATCGTTCTGAGTATTATTTTGGTCATTGTTTTCAGCACCGTAGCTGTGACCACAGCTGCACAAGTTCATCAGAGCGGCTTTGGAAATTACAATCCCTGAAGACAGCCTATTATCTTAAATGATTTCTGTTCTTAATACATGGAAGAGAAGTCAGAAATCAAACGATCTAAAATCAAACCACAGTCTTCAAATTAATGTAAATCGTGTAAAACGCTTGTTGCAGAATCTAACCTTAGGCCAGTCCTTCAGACTTCCCACGAGTTCACACATGCTTTGCTGGCCACATCTATGAACTACCCCATAATACACTGAAGACAGTATTGGGCAGTCTGAAATCCTATTAATTGAGAATTCTGATTCTTATCGATCCTCAGATTGAAACAAAAGCTTGGGAAAAGGTAAATGTATCCGTTTTGAAGCTACATGTGAAGCATTGGCTCATTTGGTGATGAGCAGCACTGCTTATTGTCAGCATTCCTAAGAAACTCCAACACAATAAACACAATAAAACTTAATGTAGCTTTCCAATTCCCCACATACATTTGACTCCAAATTGTAAAATGTAATGTGATCATAAAAATATCTTGGTCTCACCTTCCTTTATCATTGATTGTACTGTCACATTGCTCTAATTGTTGGAAATTATTACATATTATGTTCTGTCACATTGCTCTAATTGTTCAAAATTATTACATAATATGTAATAATTTCCAATAACTTGATATTATTCTTTTGTGCACTGCACTGATATAATACAAAGTAGGACTTTATTAAATGTATGAAGTGTAATTCTATGAAGATTTATTTTTGCTTAAGCTTATGTACATTTATAATATAAACTTATGTGAAATAAATACTAATGTGTGTTCTGACTCTTATGTGTGTTCTGGCCCTAATGTATGAAGGAAGGAGAATGAAGAGGGAGGGAAGGAAGGAAGGAAGGAAGGAAGGAAGGAAGGAAGGAAGGAAGGAAGGAAGGAAGGAAGGAAAGGAAGGAAGGAAAGGAAGGAAGGGAGAGACTATATGAGAATTGAGGGAGGAAGTCCTGCCTTAACACTTGGCCACCAACATGAGTAACGTTAAGCTGGCCATGCCCACTCTAGCCATACTCATCTGGGCCACGCCCACCTTCACCCCCCCAAGGTAAAAAGCAACCCAGATGTAGCCCTCATGAAATAGAGTTTGACACCTTGATCTAAAGAAATTACCTTGGCAATTTTAAGTTGCATGGATCCCACCTCCCAGAATTCCTGAATCTTAAGTATTAGGGACATCTCCCAGGTTCCTCTCAGGTGTCATCTACATGGGGTCATCTACATGGTACCAGGACAGAGCTATCGATCCTTCCCTCCAAGCTGAAGTGAAGCCATTAATGATCACTCTTAGGCTGCCATCTGTCAACCCTGAAGCTGACCTGACCGAAGCCATTTTGTTGCTTCAGGGTTGCCACACTGGAGCTGAGGGATAGGGACAGGGAGATAAAATTAGCTGGGGCTTGGTAGCCAAAACAAAACACTTTCCCTTGGGAACCAAAGACATTTCCACAGGTGGTCAGAGAGAGGAGGAATGATGTTACCCGGCAACCAGGCGCCATCTTGATTGGACCATGTGACTGTTTTGGAAAAAGGGAAAAACATCCCAGGTAAAGTGTCTCCTTCAGGATCCAGGAAGCTGAGTTCAGCAGGATTCACATTCCGATGGTCCAACCTCCGTCCTCCCCTGCCCCCCTCCACAATCACATGACTGCATTTTGTCCATTCAACATCAGCCCATATTTACAGTTATTTGCAGTGTCCTGCAGTCACATGATAGTGATTTATAAAGTTTCTTTTTGCCAGAAACTGGTGTTTACTTCCAGCTGACTTCCAGTTTCTGGCAAAAATTGGCCTACAATGAACAATGGGTTTGCTTAATTACAACAGTTCATTTAGTGACCATTCAAAGTTACACTGAAAATGTGACTTACGACTGTTTTTCTCAGTTACGGCCTGATCATAATTCAAATGCCTGGCAACCAACTCGTGTTTATGACAGTTGCAGTGTCCCTGCAAGTCACGGACTACCTGACAATTATAGGCTGGCTTCCCTTGGATGACGATTGCAGAAGATGCACATCCGTTGCTTAGAGGAAGCTTTGTGCAATTACATCCTTATATGTTTGGTGACAGGGCTGTTTTTTCTGTTTCCCAAGTGCATTTATCCTGCTGATTTGAATGTTAGCTGAAATAAGTTTTTTTTAAAAAATCCAAACACTACTTTTGTAATCTACTATTGAATGACTAGGAATTAGAAGGTGCCAGAGTTTGCAATAGAACTGATGGCTTGCCTTTCCTATACCAATTCAAGGGAGAGAACCCTAAAAAGAAGTTTTTCTCATGATAGCATCATGGTGAGGAGATGTCAAAGGACAAACCCTAGAAACTCAATCAAGTATTTTCTATTCTTCCACCAGAATTATACAGGCAGGCACTAAATCACCTAATGAGTTTCCATGGCTGATTATGGATCCCACATGGACTTTCATAGTTTTTCTCCACTATGGACTTTTATAGTTTTTCTCCAATAACAAAACTACTTCCTTGCCATTCAGAAGTACTTTTGTTGCACGCCGGATATGGTGCTGCCTGTGTTGACCCCGATACGAAGTGCCCCTTCAACACCGAGATCAATATCCAAGCTGTCACCACCCACCTGTCCGAAGAGGCAAGGGGGGGGGAATTAAGTCACCCACAAAAAGACAGCCTAGCCATTTTTTCGGGGCTCAAAAAAAAATAAGCCTTATTATTAAAAATCAGCCTTATTATTATATGAGAAACATAGTAGCTGAAGGGAAGAATTGCATGATGGGAGCAGGTCTTTCCTGGAAGGACATTGGTTTCCAAGGAAAGGTTGATCTATAAGGCAACGGAGGCCTTATAGAACAAAGGGCAAAGAACTGCCACGCTTCTCCACAAGGAGATGGAAAATCTATCTGGACAATGCCCGGGACTCTGTCTCCCTTTCAGTGAACTCCAAAATAGCATCAGATTGCTGGTTCATATTTAACTTGGGTTGACAAGGACGCTTGGATCCCTTTCTCATGTACTCCTGCCAAATCAGGTCTCCTCCACAATATGCTTGTCCCTTACATTTTTCCTTTCCAAATTCAGACCTTGGTGCTCTGAGGGCTACCCTGTTCTTTTTAGCCCACTGCTCAAGCCTGTCTATATCTTCCTGAATCTTCTCCCTTTCATCTAAAGCAGGGGTGTCCAACTCAAGCCCCATGGGGCGTTGCTTAGATCTGGCCCACAGGGCCACCCTGAAAACAGTGACGGACTGGCCCACAATGCCTCTGCCAGCAAAAATGAAGCTTGGGAAGGCCATGNCTGAGGCCATTTCATATGACTATTTTTTGACTCAACAACTTGGTTCCTTTTTTCAGTACTTAAATTTGCAAATTAAGACAATTCCTGGCTTTTGTTCTTCCTGCGTAGGTGCTTGGTTCATTTTCAATTTAAAGCCCTCTTCCAGTGAAAATAGACTTCGGAGGGCCCGGGCTCCATTTTCTCCGGCTATCAAAACAAACTAAAAACAAAACAAAAGGAGAAATGTTTTCCCTTTTGCATTTGAGCATGCGAGAAGGGACAAGAAAAGAGAAA
>BHFT01023179.1:0-57469 GCA_004320025.1 Laticauda laticaudata
CGTTGAAAAGAGAGAAGATCCAACTTATTCCCTATCTCTTCCCCCCTCCCGTTACGTATGGCAGTCGAAAAGATGCAAAGCAATAGCAGAAGATCTTGAAGGCTGACAACAGATGATTCACGCAGCAGAGTGGTTTGCTGTGCCTCAGCTGTTTTATTCACAGGGTGGAAGGTAAGTATTAGAGCTGAAAATGGGCTTTTTTAAACACTGTGTATGTGTGCTCACCAAACCAGTTGTTACGCCAGTTGAATTGTACCACTGAATATGTTTGATTATATTAAAGAAGAATTGTATAACTTATGCAGAAGAATCAAATTTGAAATTTCAATTTTAGATGGTGTATGGAATATTAAGGCTGAGGTTTACATTTAACTTTTTTTGGCATGATTGGGGACTACTGTGCAATAATGGGGGAGGATAATGCAAAGTAGGTAGGCATATATGTTATTTAAGCTGGGTGTTATTCCATGTTAAAGGACACAGTACAGTTTTTTATGTTTTTCATTGAAACTCACATAAAATTATACCACTAATTTTCAGCAACTGTGGTTAAAAGTTCCGTTCCCAAAGCCTTGTGTTATTTGTAATTTAAAAGTATCAATATAATTAATTCTCCCAAGTATTTTCAGTCAGAAATTATGGTGCACATAATTATTAGGTCATGAAATTTAATACATACCAAACTTAAAACTTTTGTTTTACTTTTTCTGATGCTTCAGTAGTTCTTAAAACTATTCTCCCTTATTCTTTCAAGCTTTATATTGATATGTTTTATATTTTGTAAAAATGGAATTTGTAGTAGTAGTTGTAGAATTGCTTTCAACCCTTTGTGTTCTGATGGAAATAATTTCCAGGATTGTCTGTTTATAATTTAAGTATTTCAATTCCTCTAAGCTCATGTTTGTGTATTCTGAGATATCCAACCACTTCTGTTTGTTTCATTCTTAATATTTTTAATATATAATTATGCGTTATGTTCATTGATATTATTAGTTACCATTTTTGCATTAAAACATGATGATTTCTTTTGTTGTCTAAAAATAGGCTTTAATGGCTCTCATCTGCAATAAGAACCCCATTCTAAGATCTGCATTATTTTTCTTCATCAATATTTCTGTTAAAGTGGGAAGAAAATTCCAAAAAACAAACTTACTGTGCCTTATTTGACTCCTTCTTAGAAACTATGATAAACTGACTTGTTGATGTGGGAAACTTGCTCTGACTCTTCTGGGGTCTCTTTCCACATGGGGCTTCTTTTATGTGAAGCAGCCTTCAAATACTTGGTCTTCCAAGAAGCACATAATTTGCTTCACAGCTTGAAACCATTTTTTGATGTATAATGTTTTCACTATTTTGTGTGACATAAGAAAATATGCAGCTATGAATTTCTATTTATAGATTTTCAGGGATTCTTGGAGACTTTATTTTATAATTGTTCATTTTAAGCTTTCAAGGGAAACTTATCCTAATAAGGTAATAAGAGACTTTAAAAACATTTGAATGCAAAAGGCAGAGGCAAAAGAGAAAAAATGTAATTTTCTACAAGTTCTTTTAAGAGAAAACTTCAGCATTCTTAGATGAAAAACAATAAATGTAATACTTTTTAGCTGATAGAAATGTGAAAAATGTATTGAATACAGAGGTGGTATGCTGCCGGTTTGCACCAGCTCTAGTGATCTGGTAGCTCCAGTCAGCAGTTGGGTTTGTTGATTGTTGATTGGCTGTTGTTACTGAGATACAGGGGTGGGATTCAAATTTTTTAACAACCGGTTCTGTGGGCGTGACTTAGTTGGTGGGCATGGCTTGGTGATCATGTGACTGACTGGGTGTGGTCAACTCAATATCACTCACATCGAGGCACGTATTTCCTTGCCTGGCCTCTCATGACTGTGGGGAGGCTGCAACAGTCATAAGTGTGAAAAACAGTCATAACAGTCACTTTTTTCAGTGCCATTGTAACTTTGAATAGTCACTCCACACAAGCAAAGGAGGAAAAAAAAACTCCAGAGAAGTTCCTGAGACAGGAAGTCTAGTCCTGTCAAGAATGTAATAAGAGTTAATGGAGAGGCAGTTTCTGTAAGCAACACCAGAATGTTTCCTTCCTGCCTTCCTTACAGGATTAGGCCAGTAATTTCTTCTAACAACCAGTTCTCTGAACTGCTTAGAATGTTAACAACCAGTTCTAACGAATAGGTGTGAACTGGTAGAATCCCACCCCTGCTGAGACATGGTCTTTGGTTTTAAGTACTGTCTGTGTGGTGCAAATTAGTGTTGTTAGTTCGGATACTTCTGAGTTATGGTCTGGCTTCAAACTGTTGGATTGTCTGGTTATTGTTGTTGAGACGTGGTCTGATTTCTTGTGAGCTGATGAGTTATGTTTTGTTGTGGTGTCGTGGTGGATGCCTGTTTGTTCAATTTGAATGCTATCTTCGAGATCATGGTTGATGCAGTTCTTTCATTTTCAGTGATTGGGAGACCAGATTGATAATATATTTGTTTATTGACTTGTTGGTGGAAAACCAGGCTTGACATGATCCATTAACTAACAACACTAATTTACAACACACTGAGCTACTAATATTCAAACACATCTCAAATAGCTATATTTATAGTTCATAAATTTGTAAATAAAACAATGGGAAACATTTCAGTGGCAAAAATGTTATAAATATATGTTTAAACATTGCATGCAATAATTATAAATGTTTTATTTGTGGTTGAACATACACATATCCTACCAATTGTTATTATTTCAATAAATCATGAAATAAATCATGGGTTAGTTCCATCAGTAAATAGTCAAATGTCAAGTGAAAAATGTCAAGAGTAAGAATAGCCTAGTGCTCTTTAAGAAACCACTGAAAATAAAATTCATCAGATAAGCTCTTTGACTACTCCATGCCCCCTGTAACTGGGAATGGGACTGAGATTCCTAATACATTATGGGGTAGTAATGTTCCAGCTACCTAAAACATTAAAATAAACTAATCAGAACAAAACAATCTTTATTTTTGTTTGCTACAATTCCCACTGCAAATATAACAGCTCAGTTACGTTTACTTTTAGATAAAGAAATACACAGAAAAATATCGTAATCATCTGCAGCTTGGCATTCTAATTTTAAAATCTTTATGGCCTGACTTTGAGATGACTTGTTCAATGTAGCTATAACAATACCTGAGATAAAGTGGAAGATATTAACTGTTGCTTCAGCTGAAGCTGGGATGCTTGCTTAGCAAAGGCAGCTCCAAGCTTTTGACTTGAGGGTCACTTAAAGACTTCTTTGGACAGCTTCTTAATAGGCAGCAGAGGGCAGCAACAGCATAATAATTAGCTCCCAACAACTTAAGTAAAATGTTAAACTGAGCATTGTGAGAGTCCCTAGGCAAACATTTGGTTGGAACTATATTTTATTAGTTATATTGTGGAAAATATAAATGACAGTTTTCTAAGTGAACTACAGAGGGCTGGGGATGGACAAAGCCAAGGTTAATTTTCCACTTTGTTGTAACCCTTGGGCTCTAGCATCTGGCTAATGATGTTACATGCTGATAATTCTGATATCCAGTATATACTTACTGCTTTCAAACTTTTTGTTTTGTTCTTGTAGGTATGTTTGAAGAATTTGTTAGATTTGTGTTCTGTCTCTCCTTCAGAGGCTTAAGCACCATACATAATGCTTTCTCTTCCAAGTCCTCCCACCATAAGAACCTTGAGAGGTAAAGTTGACCTAAGAGTAACTGATCCTAAATCACCCAGTGAGCATCTATTGCTGATGGTGAATGTGGATTTTCCTAGTGCCAGTTTAGTACCATAACTACACTGGCTCTTTGATTTTATTTGGTGATCTGAGTGTCATGGTTCCAACTGACAAACCCAACCAAGCCAGCAAAGCTGAGATGATCCAATCTTTTAATGCCAAACTTTATTGAGTACATTATTTTGGCACAACATGAATGCAAAACCAGTTCTACCTAATTCCTGCAGTTTAAAGAATCTTCCCTCCATCCCATTAAGGCAGGTCACACTGTTCAATTAGATGTCCAGCTATTCTTATGGAAGACTGTCCAAGTTTTTGCCAATTTGATGCCAGTTTGATGATCTTGGTTTCTACAGGATTATTTATTGTTGCTACTTGGAATTGGCATTTCAACCCTGCCCTTCCTTCCCCCCTGCTTCTGTAGCAAGCTGAGAAGTGAAAATGGCTGCAACAGCATAATCACGCTTAGAACTTAACAGTTGGAACCCCTAGCATGTGAAAGGTACCTAGAAAATTGTGTGTGTATGTGTGTGTGTGGTGTGTAGCCTTTTTTGCCACTGGATTAGTCTGGATTCCACCACCAGTTTAAGCAGACTACAATGAAACACTGGGTGCACATCCAGGGTAGTTTGAGCTCCACTGTAACTGGGTTTATGACCTTTAAAACTGGGAAGGGCTCTATGTACTTCAGACCTGCTTTTTACAGGATAGTCTTAATTTTAAATACTTTGTAGATAGATAAACTTTTCCCCCCTATATGGAATATTCCCTGGGACAATTGTTTGTTATCTGCCTGGACTTTTTGACTCTCCATTGCTCTAGTTAATGATTTCCTCACATTTCCCCAGGCATTTTGAAGGGAACCCACCCATTCAAATTTACTGATGATGGGAGTTCCCTAGAGTACCTTAGCATGGGCACAAATTCTACCCCTGTTGCTACCTTAAAAGGGGTATGTCCCATACTACTACCATGTTTCCCTGAAAATAAGACTGGGTCTTCTATAGTTTTTGGACCCAAAAGCCCATTAGACCTTATTTTCAGGGATGTCTTATTTTGTGGACAGCTGGCCACTCCCTCCCACCATCTGTTTGCCCAAGGCTTGCCAAGTACTTCCTAGGGCACTCACACTTTCCTTCTAGCACAGACTGAAAGCTTCATCTGTTTGCAAATGGGTTGCTTTGGAAGAGAGCAATTAGCTCCGTTTCCAAGCATCCCATTTGCAAGCAGACAAAACTTCATCTTCCTCTAGGTGAAAAGTGTTTGGGTGCCTATGGGGTGTTAGGGAATGGAGCAATTTGCTTGGGGATGAGACTGGGGAGGCAATTGCTCTTCTCTGGAGCTCCATCATCCTCTGCTCTGCTGCCTGTCCTTTCTATCTCCCCTCCCTCACTCAGTGGCCCTGCATCCTCTCTTCCTCTCTGACAACCCTTTCCAGGCCCAAGGGACCCAGGGCTGTTCATCCTGCTCATCCTCCAGGGTCAGAGAGGCTGCACCATCTTTGTTTGTCAGCCCTGGCTTCTCCTCCTACTCTGACCTGGCATCCCTGACCTCTTACTCATAGCTGCACACACTGCACAACTTTTTACAGGCTTTCTATGTCCTTCTTCATTCCTGGTCACTAAAATGGTCTTTTAGCTAAATATAAAGTATTTAAGAATCTGAAGTGGCCAGCTTGCTGCCTCCAGGTTAGCAAACCCACCTCACCACAAACACCTCTTTCTCCCATACTGCCCAATGTTTATCAGTCTTGTTCAGTTTTCATGAGGTGTAAGTGCACGGTTGCAAATTCCCTTCTGAAGGAGCACTGTTCCTATTGCCACACCACTGGCATTAGCCTGGATTGTGAACAGCTCCTTGGGTTAGGGTGCTTTAGGATCAGCTCTGCTGCAAAAAGTCTCTTAAGTTTTTCAAAGGCTTTCTGGCACTCCATTGTCCAGTTCAACAATTGACCTGGGCATGGTTTCACTCCCCCTCCTCCTGTCTTCAATAGCTCTGTAATCAGCAGGGAGATTTTGCAAAGGAGAAGATGAATTTCCTTTAAAGGTTTGCAAACCCCAAGAAGCTTTGTTTGCAGGTTCGTGGGGCTTGTCACTCTAGGATGGCTTTAACCTTTCCCATGTCCATTTCTACTCCATCACATGATACCCAGGTAGTCTAAGCTGGTTTTATGGAATTCACATTTAGACATTTTGGTGTACAGGTTAGCTTTTAGGAGCTTCTGCAAGACCTGTGGCACTAGCTTTACTTGTTCCACCATTGTCTCTGAATAGATGAGGATGTCATCAAGATAAACTAGAACTCCTTTGTACAAGTGTTCATGTAGCACCTCATTGATTATTTGCATGAATATGGCTAGAGCTTCCTATAATCCAAAGGGCATAACTTTGAATTGATAGCTTCCTAATGGACAGTTGAAAGCTATTTTCCATTTATTGCCTTGCTTGATTCTTACTTGATAGTACATCTCCCTCAAATCTTGCTGTGGCAGGACTTTTCCTCCCCATTGCCACCCATCTCACACTTTTTGGCCAGCATATAATAGGGCTCCATTTGGTTAACCAGGACAACCCCAGTATCATAGCCTCCATCATTTTGGGCGCCACTATGAATTGGATGGTCTCCTATTTCTAGGTGCACTAGTTCTGTTAGTTACATGGCTGGGTATCCCCCTCCCCACCAATGAGCCATCAACCTGCTCAAACTTCATAAGGTAGTACAGTATCCTCACTCATAACCACCGCTTTGGGCACTACGATCTTCATAGGACCTGACAAAGGGGCTGATGGTTTCACTTACCATTGGATTGTCCTCCTTTTTATCTTCATTCTCATAGAGCTACTGCTCTTCCTCAATCAGAGTTCCCACCTCTTCACTGCCAGGGGAAGTGACATGTGATTTCTCCCATCCCTTTTGCATTTTTTTTTGCTTGGAAAGGGCTTGGGCTTTTGAAGCCACCTTGGGGGCTGGTGCTAGGCACATAGCCACTCAGTAGCCTTCCTGGCCACATCCAAAACACAAATTGGATTCATATATCCCCAGGGCCTTGCAGGGGGGGGGGGATGCAGGCGGTGGTCTCCTTCCCAATGGGCACCACTCCTGGATCTTTTTCAGCCGTGGCTCTTGTATTCTTTTATGTTGAGCTCCACCATTGTCATCAGTCGATACCAATCACAGATCTGGTATCAAGTACTCCCCTGGGCAAGCAGGTGTGATACAGCTTCCAATTCATTTCAAGCCATCTCTAAAAGAGTAGACTAGCAGTTGTTCTGGCCAGTGCCTCAGTTTATCCACAATTCTTCAGAACTCACAAATGTACTCCACCACTGGTTGGCTCCCTTGTCAGATGGTTCACATCTCTGACTCTGCCCACTGGACTTCTTCATCTTCAAATCTGCCTCTGAGCTCTGCCAGAAAAGTATCAGCATTCCCCAATTCTGGCAGCCGTTGTCATGGAGATCCATCACCCACTCCACTGCTTTCTCCTCAAGGGGAAATGGTGTTTACAATTGTCACCTCATTGGGGTAGGAAAGGGTGTACTGGTTTAGGTGTACCCACACATAGTTTAGGAAGAAAGCCAGTTTCTCTGAGCTTCTGTCTAACGTAGCCTTAATCAGCAGAGGATCCATATGGTGGGGAGCACCCCAAGTGTCCTGGAACCCAGTCAGGTCCAGGAAGGTAGAACCTGGGCTGGCCATCCCTGAGTCTTCCTTTATCAGCCTCACTCCAGGCTTTGCCATCGATTCTCCCTATGCTCCATTTCAGTGATCTTCCCTGAGTCTTCACAGCTCTATTGCAGGTGACTGCACAGGTTGCAGTCCTCATAATTTTGGCTTGTTGGTTGGATTTAAGGCAGAGCTGGTTTAATGTCAAGGTTCCGACTGATGAACCCAACCAAGCCAGCAAAGCTGAGATGATCCCATCTCTTAATGCCTAACTTTATTGAGTACAATGTTTCAGCACAACATGAATGCAAAACCAATTCTACCTAATTCCTGTAGTTTTCACATAATTAAAGAATAGGTTCTTCCCTCCACCCCATTAGTGCAGGTCACATTATCCAATTAGATGTCCAAGTATTCTGAGGGAAAACTGTCCAAGTCTTTGCTGAACATGTAGCTAGATGTCCTTGGTTCCCACAGGATGATTTCTTGTCACCTAGAATTGGCATTTCAACCTTGCCCTTCCCTCCCCCCTGGTTCTGTGGCAAGCTGAGAAGTGAAAATGGCTGCAACAGCATAATCACACTTCGAATTTGACACTGAGCTTGTTCTTCCTGATCTGTTATACACACTGGAAATTATCAATCCACTTTTACATGTTCTGAATTTGTGACCTTGGTACAGATAAAACCAATATCAATGCATATTTATTTTAGAATGCTACTTATAGAGCCTCAGTGGTGCAGTGGTTAGAGTGTAGTACTGCAAGTTACTTCTGCTGCAGCCAGTTGCCTATAGTTTGGCAAATTGAATCTCACCAGGCTCAAGGTTGACTCAGCTTTCCGTTCTTCCGAGGTGGGTAAAATGGGGACCCAGATTGTTGGGGGAAATATGCTGACTCTGTAAACCGCTTAGAGAGGGCTGTAAAGCACTATAAAGCAGTATATAAGTCTAAGTGCTAGTGCTATTTTAAAAAAAGAATTTTTCCTAACTTTTAGAATTGTAAATTTTGAAAGAAAATGCAGTGTTAAAAATAGTGAAGAACAGAATGGATAAAACAAGCTTACAAGTGAACAGAAGTGAAGGTGTCATGGACTAAAACAATATAGATTTTTTTTTTCAAGCTGAAGTGGTTGCTATGTTTTGTATTTCAGGTTTCTTAGCATCATAAGCAGGAAAGGCAATTGGTTCTCATTAGACCTACCCAACAACTGGTTAATCGGAAGGGTTGTGTAACTTGAAGGACAGAAGGTTGAGAAATGTTGGTGTAAATCTAATCTGATTTTATCTAAATCAGAACCCCAAAGCAGACCTTATGCAGTTGATTTTTCTGATGAAATCTCCATTTCAATGATTTTCTGTATAATAGGTTTGACAAGTATATAAAAGATTCAAAACACAAAATTAACAGATTTAGTTCTAGATTTTATGTGCAAAGAAGGAGGATGCATGTTTGAGATACTGCTTTTCTAACTAATATGTAATTCACACATACTTCTTGAGATGGAGCTCCAAGTGCTTCCATCAATTCTGGAAAGCCCAAGAACTATTCACTACACATGTATTTTTATACACTTAAAAAAAAAATCTTTCTGTTGTTATTTCCTAATTCAGTCAATTTTTTATTCTCTCAGGTCTTTTCACATGTGAGGATTAAACAATTGCTGACTTACATCAGATTTTGGTGTAAATAGACATTATAGCCGCCATAAACTTTTAAGGTACTTTTCATGAGAGAAAAAAAGGTTTCACATGACTATTCAAAGAAGAAGAATGGCTTAAAGATTTTTTAAAATGGGACTGGGTTTTAGTTATGCTCATTATACACAAGTGCATAGAAATGTAGCCAGAAGAAGATATAAGTAAATGTGGATCCAGTCCACTGACTTGTTTCACAACAGTACCTTGTTCAATTATAATTATTTTATTTCAATTATAATTATTACAATTATTTTCAGTTTCTTCCATCTAAAGTTGTAGATACGTTGATGATGATTTTTACTTGTGCCTTGATCTTCCACTAGCACTTGAAATTTATTTATTTATTTACAACAATATCTATGCTTATTCACATTCTACAAATGTACGGTCATTTGAAATGTTAGCTGGGAATAACTAAGACTCATATCTGGGCTGCAAAAATTCAAAACTTTAACTCTGCTGCTATCTAGAACAGGGGTCACCAACCTTTTGGACCTCAGGGACCATCAAACTTATAATATTAAATCCCAGGGACCACTAACCGGTTCTATGGGCCTGGCTTAATTTGTGGGTGTGGCTTGGTGGTCATGTGACTGGCTGGGCATGGCTTTTATGTAAATATTATAAATATTTATATAATATTGAATTTTTTTTAATAAAAAAGAGCAGACTTTTAACCCAAAATCGGCAAAGGAAAGGCAGGCAAATTGGAGTTAGTCATAGAATCTTTCCATGATCTATCTATCTGCCATTGGCTACGCTTCAATCTTATTACATAAAACTTGCCTGCCATGAGTCTTCAAAATGAAGAAATTAGCAACCTTCAGTCCTCAGGAATGTTCGGCGTGTGCTTAACAGCAGAGTTATGAAAATTTAACTCTAACTAGAAAGCAAAGAAATCCAACTATTTCTTGTTCCTAGCCTAATCTAAATGTTCCCAGCAACAACAGAGACAGCTTGACGGTAGGGAAAATAGCAATTTAGCAGGCATGTTTGACCTGGTAAGGAGTGAGTGGGTGGGGAGGGTTCCCGTGGCGCCATGTGGGGCGGAGCGCAGCCTTTGTGTTCTGTTGCAGCCTG
Organism: Laticauda laticaudata; assembly: GCA_004320025.1. NCBI lineage: Eukaryota > Metazoa > Chordata > Lepidosauria > Squamata > Elapidae > Laticauda > Laticauda laticaudata. Next base: position 10,205 of record BHFT01023179.1, read on the forward strand.
CCGATTAATGTGCTTTGGGGGGGTGGCTCTTGGGGGTGAGAATTCTCAGAGGGCCACCAAAATTTTGATTAAGTGGCAAATTTTGAGAATAGGAGAGGAAGTGGAAGACACAGAAAATTTACCAAATTGCTGGGCGGCACCATAACCCACTGCAAAATAAGCTGGAGAAGGGTAGGACCAAAACAATATAGGTGGACTTTAAACATTCAAATATTAAAATGAGACTGAATTTGTTCAGAACATTGAGAGACAGAACTAACATATTTCTTTAAGGAAATCAATAGACAACACATCAACGTAGACACAGAATTTAATGGGATACTATTGAAAGCAAGTCAACCCGGGCATCATATCATGATACAGCAAAAAGGAACAAAGAAACATTTGAAAAGATATCAGTGCACAGGAAACAATTAAGAAATTAGAGACTCAATTACAAAATGCTCCACAAAATATTGAAATTAAAAAAGAACAATTGATACTTTAACTAAACACAAACTTTATCAAGTAGACCAAGGTAGAAATGGTGAAAAATCTAAAAATAGGTGAGACAAACATTTTTTGAACAAGCTAATAAACCGGGAAGATTGGCTCTCTCTACAAGCTTAAGAAAGAAAGAGGAAAAAAGAATCATTCACCAAACTACAAGATGAAAATGGGAGAATACCATCATTATAATAGAAAAGAAAAGAAAAAGATTGTCACGCTAATATTTTCGAAGAATTTATAATAAGAGAGAGGAGACAGATGAAAGGAACAGATACGGAACACTTGAGAGAGGAACGAGGCCCATCCGATAGCAGAAGACCTGAAGGAAACTTAACCAAAGAGATAACGATAGCAGAATTAAACCAGGCAATTAGAAACCAGAAAAACAACAAAAACACCAGTGGCCACGATGCTTCCAGGTGGAATTCTATAAATGATGGAAAGCTACTAGAACCAGTGATCTAGACCTTTAAGAGCTTTATGATAGATGCTATAGATGCTGGATTACACTGGAGGAATGCGACTCATTTGCTAAATCCTGAAAGGAGGCCATGGATACAAGAGCAAATCCAAAATTATAGACCAAGTATCGTTATAAACTAATTGACTATAAATTTTACGGACCATCATAGCAAATAGACCTGAAGAGACTCTTGAATGAATACATTCATTCAGACCAAAATGGACTTCTGCCAGCAGACAAATTAGGAACAATTTGGAGGATAGTAATAGATATTTTAGAATATTATTATGCCTACAAAGAGAAACACAAATATCACTTGTTTTTTGGATGCCCAGAAAGCATTTGATAATTTGAACTGGAAATTCATTGATACAGGCAAAATTTTATAATATGAATCTAGGAACTAAATTTCTCCAATCAGAAAGCAAATATTATAGTGAATGGTGAAATAACCCAGAGCCTAGAAATGAAAAGGTGTTAGACAAGGTTGCCTCTGCTTTTTATATTATTTCTTGAAACTCTACTTAGATGAATTAGGCAAAACCCGGAAATAAAAGGACTAAAACTCAGGAAAGAAGACTACAAATTACAAGCTTTTGTAGACGATAGTGTCTTCTTTATTGAAGTTCTGATAGAAACAGGAAAGGAGCTAATTAGCGAATTAGAAAGATATGTGGAAGTAGCAGGTCTGAAAATTAATAGATAGAAAATGAAACTCTTGTCTAAAAATTTAACGGAATCACAATGAATAGAATTAGAAAAAATAACAGGACTACCAACAATAAAGAAAATTAAATATGTAGGCATATGGCTGACCGCACAATGCAAAACAATAAAGGAGAATAATTATAACAAATTACTACAACAAACAAAAAAAAGATTTGGAATTATGGGCTAAATTGCAATTATCTTTATTGGGAAGAGTAACATCTATAAAAATGTCAATTTTACTCAGATTTTTATATTTATTTCAAACAATTCCTATTGGACTAGAGAAATCCTTTTTTAACGAACTTAATAAAATTACACTGAATTTATTTGGCTAAGCAAAAAACCTAGATTAAAAATAAAATCATTACAAGATGTAAAAAGCAGAGGAGGATTGGGTCTTCCAAATTGGGAGTTATATTACAGCGCAGCGGCATTCATCTGGACGAAAGATTGTATCAGTCTAACCAATAAAAGAATACTAAGTCTGGAAGGCCACAACCTGCAAAGAGGATGGCATGCCTTTTTGTGGGAAACAGGAATTAAGAAACAACAGTATTTCCATAGACGTCTAATTAGAGATTCCCTGTGACAAAATTGGATTAAAATAAAAAAGACACAATATGAAGATACCATTTTGGTTATCTACGATGGAGGCTATGATCCACCAAAACAATTTAGGGTGGATTTAGCTAAGATGACAAAATATAAAGATTTATTAGTTGTAGAAGGAAACTTGAAATCGAGACAAGATCTTCAAAAGCAAGGGATATATATTGACTGGTGGGCATTTCTCCAGCTTCAAAATAGATAGAAAAAAGACATTAAGGATTTCAGAATATATTTGAAACCCCAACAATTAGATAAAATCTTAATAGGCCCAGACCAAAAAAAAATTACAAAAATTTATAAGTACTTGTTGGAGATGGATTTAGAGGAAGAGATAGTAAAGGGATGCATGATAGCTTGGGCTCAAAACATACAACATAATATAAATTTGACAGAATGGGAAAGCATGTGGAATTGAAATTATAAGTTAACAAAATTGGCTACATATAAAGAGAATGCCTATAAGATGTTCTATAAACAGTATTTGCCTCCTTTGAGATTGAAGATGATGTATCTTAATATGAATCTGACATGTTGGAAGTGTAAGAAGAAGAAAGGTACATTCTATCAAATGTGGTGGTCATGCCCAGACACTCAAAAATATTGGCTAAAAATAACAAAAAAAAATGGTTGCAAGAGATTACCAAAGTACAAATAGAATTAGAGTCGAAATTATTTTTACTGGGGATATTCAAGAAGAAATATGGGAGAAATATAAAATATATATTATATATCCTGATGGCAGCCAGAATTGTTTATGGCCAATGCTGGAAACAATCATCTATACCTCCAGATGAAGTGGTTATTCAGAAAATAATGACATGTGCCGAGATGGATAAATTATCTTTGATGTTAAAAGAGAGAGAGGAGACCGAATACTATAAAATTTGGGAAAAATGGTATGATTGGATCAAACAAAGATATTTGAATGGTTGATGAATTAAGGATAAGCAATATATACGTTACTGTATATAGTTGTTTAAATTGTATATATTTGTAAATAGTGCACAAAATATTAGCATAAGAAAACTGTCACAACTTGTCGAACCTAAGATACTCTTGACTTGTTTTACTTTTGTTTTTTAAAGTTATAAAAATCAATAAAGTTTATTTTTTTAAAAAAACATTTTTGCTAGTCTTGCCAGTGGCAAATGCCACATATAAAACATTTCATAAATATTTTTCTTATATGCAGTAACCATTGTCAGCTTATAATTCCTATCCCAAAGTTTTTGCCACTTATCTAATTCCAGAGGTGGTATTCAGCAGGTTCTGATCAATTTTGGAGCACCAGTAGCGAAAATTTTGAGTAGTTCAGAGAACTGGCAAATATCCCCTCTGACTGGCCCTGCCCCCATCTATTCTCTGCCTCCCCGCTGATTGGCGGGGTCTTCTTTTGTGGCCCTGCACAGGAGAATGGAGTTGGAAAGCAGGTTAGTGGGGTGGGAAGGGAATGGGATTTTGCAGTAACCTTCCACACCCACCAAGCTACACCCACAGAACCAGTAAAAGTTTTTGAATCCTACCACTGTCTATTTCTGTAGTATAGTCAAAGTTTTTTGCCCAGACTATCATTGTTTCTTTTAGTTCTTCATCTTTCATTTTAAAGCTTAATAAATAATTATATATTTTTCTTATCAGTTTTTCATCTGTCCCTAATAACATCTCATCAAGTATTGTTAGTTCTTTATAAAAGCCCCATGTTTTCGCATCTTTCTTGTATCTTGGTTGTATTTGTAAGTGTGGCCACCAAGCTAAGTCCACCCCTTAATTTAATAATTCCTGTCTAGTTTTAAATTCCCCATTCTCATTTAGAATATCTTTATAACATCTTATTTTCCCAAGTTAATAAGATTTGGATATATCAATGTTTCCAGTGTAGAAAGCTAGACTGGTATTTTCCTATAGTTTTGTGATTTAATTTTTTCCCATACTAAAAGTAAAGCATTCCTCACATAATATCTTTGAAAATATCTATGTGCAGTGTTCTTCCATATCATAAAAAACATGCCATTCTAACTGAAGATCATGTCCCTCCAATAATAGTAATCTTCTATGCCTTCCCCATTTCTTATTAGACCAAGTATAGAATCTTGGAACATCCACATAGTACAATGTTTTTGCAAATGGATTGTGTTTGAAAAGATCCACAAATTCTGGTTGATTCTGCTTCTATCATTTTTCAGTTGTACAGCAGCATTATCCTGAAAGAACTCTTGACACAATTGTGGAAGATGCACTTGAAGGCAAACAACAGTTGGTTCCCTTTTGTGAATTTGAAATTCAACAGCTGAAGCAATAGTTTCAGAGGACTCAAAAATCTGTCTGTCAAGTACTGTGTGATTTGGTCTTCACTGTTCAATGCAAAAATTGCCTGATCGCTCACTCCCTTTTATACTTGATGATGTATTTGGTAGATTTGACAGATGAACATATTTTTGCACTGAGCTGACAACTGAAAATGTTCAATAGTTGTGCATTATAGGCACCATCCACTGAGGAGTTTTTTTGACTTGCTCACATGTATCATAATCTTGTGACTTGAATGCTTCATTAAGCCACAGCAGATAGTGCAAATGAGGCAGATTCTACTTTAGCACATAAATAATTCCTGCCTGCCTGCCTGCAGCCACAACTGCTCAAATTTAATTCCCTCAGAATAATGGGTCCTGGCATTCTGTAAACTGACCCATTTAAGTTGTTGACAGTTTTACTCTATGATGCACCATTTCTTTCAGGATAGATTTTTGTAGTACAAGTAGTAGTATAGTTACTAGTATAAAAGTAGTATAAAAAGAAATTGTTTCTTTTTAAAAATCAGAAACTATTGATTAAAGAAAGACTAAGCTACACCTGCAATTGCAAAATGTTTTATTACATGTTCCATGATAATCATAAACATTTTTTAAAATTGTTCTTTAATGTATAAGTGAATGATATAGAATAAGGATTTTCAGGCTATATGAAAAGATGATCTACCCAGCCATTGGAAACAATGATATAATTGTTCTGTCTTGAATGGGAGAAAGAGAAATATGGATTTTCAGAGTTATGCTGCTGCTTCCTATGTTGGCCTACTGAACCCAGTATTTGGGAATAATATTACAGAATGGACACCACAAATGTATGCTTCAAAGTGATGAAACTTCAGTGAAATCAGTTCACTGAAGTCATTTCATGAACAGCTTCAAGCCAGTAAATTAATTAAATTTAAAGAAGTCATAGATTTTTAAAGTACAACAATGACTATTTGGAAACTGCACCTGTGCAAAATGTAACTGCTTGTCTGAGACGAGACTCGACCCATTATAGCAGTGGTCCCCAACATTTTTTGTATCAGGGACCAGTTTCACACAGAAACACTTTTTCGTGGACCAGAAAAATAAATTCTTCCCCAATAGTAAAGGGCTTCTTAGCTTTAACAATGCGGTCTGCGAAGTTAGGCGTGGAAGTTAGCACGGAAGTTAGGCGAGGGCGGAAGTGGTTGTCTTTCAAAATAAGAACCCAGAAGCAAATATATATATATATTATTCATTCTTTGCGGCCCAGCATAAAATGATCCACGGACCGGGACTGGTCTGCGGCCCGGTGGCTGGGGACCCCTGCATTATAGTTGTATCATCCTAGTGCAAGAATTCTCCAGTTACCAGTGTATTCTGGGTGCAATTCAAGTACTGGTTATAATATATTATATCTGATATGGTTTGGGACTCAAGTATTTACAAGACTGCCCCATGTACTCAAGGTAGAATCCACCAGCCTGGTATGATCCAATAAAGAGGGCATGCTGTATTTTGCCTTCTTTCAGAAGAGATTGCCCTCAGGGCAAAGATGCCCTGGTCCTTTGGCTATTTTAAAAAGATTTCATTTTTCTGCAGAGCCTTTGAGGATCAAAAGTGTGTGATATTGTGGAGCACCTTTTCTTCCTGGTGAGAAGCCAATGCTTCATTGAATATTACTTTTGTGACACTGAGTTTATGTATCATGTTTTAAATCAATTTTATATTTTATTGTGCTTTATGGCAGGGGTCGCCAACCTTTTGGACCTCAGGGACCACTAAACTCATAATTTTAGATCCCAGGGACCACTAACCAGTTCTGTGGGCATGGCCTAATTTGAGTTTCTTGTGGGCAATGCGCCTAAATTTGTGGGTGTGGCTGATTGTAGTCATTGTGACTGGGTTGGGCATTGGCTTGTTATGTAAATATTATAAATATTTAACACAAATATTGAATTTTTTATAAAAAAGAGCAACTTTTTCCAGCAAAAATCAGGCAAAGCAGGCAGGCAGATTGAGTTGCTCACAATCACCAGATTCATTATGGAGATCTATCTATCTGTCATTGGGTAGCTATCCTTCACATAAATATTTGCTTGCAAGCAAAAACTCATAAAAATTAAACTCACCAAACACACCATGCAAATTGTTAAAATATGATTTTTTTTTAATAAAAAAGAGGCAAATTTTGCTCCCAAATCAGGCAAAGCAGCGAGATGGTGGAGCTTGCTCACAGAATCATTGCAGTGACTATCTATCTGCTGTCGGCTTAGATCAGTCCTAGTTCAAATTTGTTACCATTTGAAATATGCACTGAATTTGCTTTGGCAAACAAATGTTCAGTCCTAAGATGAAGTCGCCTGTGCTGAGTCAAGATCTAAAAAACTAGGCTAGAAAGCAAGAAATTCCAACCATTTCCTGCTTCCTAGCTAATCTAAAATATCTCCAGCACAGCAGAACAGATGATGTGGTCAGAAAAAGGAAAAATAGGCAATTTAGCAGGCAGTTTGTCAGGTAAGAAGTGAGTAGGTGGGGAGGGTTTCCGGCGGGCCCAGTGGGCTCGGTGCAGCCTTGTGTTTCTGGCGCAGGCCTGGATTAATTGCTTTGTTGTGGTGGTGTTTCTGTGGTTGAGCATGTTCTCTGCGGCTCACCCAAAATTTTCTCAAAGCCACTGGCCATGGCCCACTGGTTTGGCGACCGCCTGCTTTATGGGATCAATGTACAGAATTTATGTAATGAAACTCATTAAGTCCTCGCAACAAATTAAAAAAAGAATGCTTTCCTGTACTTTTGAGGTTGCCTACAGACAATATTATAATGCTTGCAAATTTTCATTTCCATTTATGTAGAAGGAATATAGAGCGACCAATAGACTTACGGCTGTTATGACATGAATAGTTAGCCAATTAATGTTTCACCTGTGTCTGTTGGAAGCTCTTTTGCGATGACAATGTTTATTATTGCTCAGTGTTTCATTCAGTATTTTCTACTTTCCTTAATGGGATGAGGCCTATAAGGTCTATTTTTTCTGGATCCTGCGGGTAATGGAAATGTTTATATTTTTGCTGTGCAGTTTTTGAAGTGTGTTCTTAAAACAGGGGATCAAGGTTAACCAGTTCCACTTACTCTCACTTCTTGAGCAAAGTCAATATACATTCTTGCAATCGTAATCTTACTTCTTGCTTATTGGAGCAGGTTTAAATACTCAATGAATTATGGCATAAAATTATTAGTTATTGTCTAAATGTCTACTACTTTTAAAAACAGGGAAGGGGATAGAAAGGCCTATGAATACCATTTCTCTGCTGCTAGTTTTCTTTTTCTCTTGTGCTTAGTTTGTGCCCAGCGCCACATGCCAGCACTGCAATTACTTCAACAAAACAAATCACAGTCCTGGGGGACAGGGGGTTTACAAATAAGCTTTAATGCCAACTCTTATGTTCACACCACAAGCTCTGTGTTTTATGGGGCAGCAAAAACCATACTAACCTTGAACCAAAAGGCAAATATAATGGTCTTTATTCTTCGGTCCTGACCAGAGAAAGTTAATTCTTTGCCAATGTTGCCTGCCTAAACTTGGTAACGCCATCAAATCCAGGAATTTACAGCTCTTTTTCTTCAGTTTGATAAAGTAACCTCTAGAAAAATAGGTAGAAAAAGAAATAAGGTTTTTACATTTTTATTTAAAAATAAATTTGTGGCACTTTCTTCATTTGTTCTAACAATACTTGATCACTGCTCGACTGCCTCTTCTTGTACTCTTTCATCAACTTTCAAACATACTTTACTTATAAAAGACACAACTTTTATTGCTGGTTAAAAAACTCTATCCAGGCACATTAGTGAATGTCCTAATAAAGGGTCTGCCATTCCTGTTATTTTTCATCCTACTCTGCTTAAAGAATTGAAGATGTTATAAGCCATTTTATGCCTTGCCAGTTGGTGCAAAACTATGTTGTCACTAAACTACGTTTGCTTTCAAATTATAAAATCAAAAACGAATTATAAAATGGTACTTTTGAATCAAATTTAATCAGATTAGATACTTGATTCATATCAGCTTGATATATTGCAATGGAAGAAGTACTTCCTGGTAATGAAGAACTTGTTTTAACTATAGTTGTATTATCGCCAATCAAAAATATATGTAGTAAACCTTTTTGATTGGGAAAAACTTTTTTTTATTTGATTCACTTGAAAGTTAAATAAGGTATTCTCAACTCTGGTTGGGTATATGTGCAGTATGAATACAGTGTAATGCGATGGATAGATAGACCTAGGAGAGGAAGGAAAGGTATCACATCACTGGAAATATCATATAAATGTGGCCAGCAAAAGATAAAGTAGGACATTTTGCGGATAAAATCATGCGGTAGATTGCTGGGAAGGTGGAGGAATTTGTTTAATTTTTATACTTTGTATACAAAAATGTTTTTTGATAGTGAGTATGGGTGACATATAAATTTTAAATAAAGTAAAATGGCAAAATGGATTTAATAGATATTTGGGCCAGGGATGTGCATGGCGTGTTTCTAAAATTATCATAATAGTGCTTGATGTCATTTGCTAATCCTAGGTTGATGATATATATGATATATATATATATATATGAATATATACTATGTGCTGTTCAGCTTCCTTCGGGTATATCCACGTCACTGTAGTGCTTTTTTAAAATTTGTAGCAACGTTCAGCCAGAATCCCATCTTGCCATCATCAGTTCTGTATGGATTGTGGGTCTCACAGCTCCTGGTTTCAAATTCGAGGCTGGTCCATTCTGATTGGCTTGGAGCTGGGTCCTGTGTCACTGGACTTGGGAGTTTGATGTTATTGGTGTTTCTGGTTTCTTCTGTCTGTGTTTTGTGCGCTTTGATTGGCTGGAACACTCTGTTCTTGTGTTGGAGGCTTTCAGTGCAGCTTGGCTTCGTGTGAAAGGACGGCTGGCCTATTCATTAGCAAGCTAGGTTTCACCTGGCGTTGCCTGTGGCGGGGTTTGTTTGAGTGAGGCATTCAGAGGGAGTCTTGTCTGTGCTCAGGTGTTTTTTCAGTTTTGTGGGTGGAATCTTTTCTATTTTGAGAGTGCAGGTTTCCAAATGATTGACAGTTCTGCTGAAATCATCTCTTTTATTCCTGCTTTCAGGGTCTTTTTCAATCCTCTATGGCTCTAGCTGATGAATTCTGTGGTTGGGGTTTTTCTATAGTGGCTTGGGTTTTAGTTTGCCATTGAAGTTGATGTTGTGACCTTGTGGTTTTCCATGTGTTGGATCTAGTGAGAGGTGTGTTCCAGCTTTTTTATCTGCATTTTTGGTGTTCATCAGTAGGTGGGGTACTTATTCTTCTATTGGTCTGTCCAATGTATGTGGCCGGGCATATGTACAGGGAATTTTGTATATGCCCTTGGTTTTTCCCAGGTTCAATTTTGTCTTTGGGGTTTCTTCAGGATGGCTGCTAATTTTTTTGTCTGGTTTTGAAGGGCAGTCTTTGATGTGATGCCTGTTGTTAGTATCTTACTGGGATTTTTGTAGTACCTCTTTGTAGGGCAAGACAGCTGTTCGCATTAGGTCTGTTAGGTCTTCTACGGTCTCTGTCACTGTTCCTTCTTGCGTGTGTTTTTGTGGATCAATTGGTGATTTTTAGTTTTTTTGGAAAGCCATTGGCTGTCAATTCTTCCAGTCAGGGTGCATTAGTTCAGTCTTTATCATTGTGTCTTATCTGCCAGAATGTTTGGTTCTGGTAATAGTGTTTTAGCCACGGAATTTATCTGTGCTGGGTTGGTGGTGGGATTGGGCTTGAGGGTAACGGTTGGTGTGTGTTCTTTGTGGTATATGGTGGTGTCCAGGTTGCCATCTGTTCTTTTGTTAGATTAGTACATCTAGGAATCGGTAGTTGTTTGTTTATTTCCGTTTCCAATGGTGAACTTGATTTCGGGGTGGGTGTGTTGTTTGGAGTGTGTTAGGCAAATTGTTTTAGTTTTTCTTTTTCCATGTGGGGCCGAAATCACAAATGTTTCATCAGATGTATCTTAAGCCAATAGTTTGGGTTTGTGGTGCATTAGCCCAGGGCTCTGGATTCGAATTTTCTTCCATGAACAAGGATTTTGCAATGACGGGGTGACAAGTGGTGATCCATAGGGGCTCCTTCAATTTGCTTGTATACTTTTTCTTTGTATATGAAATATGTGTTGGTTAGGCAGTGTTGTTTAGTTTCCAGAGATCTACTGGTTTGGTAGTTTATTTTTGATGATTTCAAGAGGTTTCTTTTAATTGGGACTTGAATGAATAGTGAAACCACGTCAAAATTACAAGCGGATTCCTTCTTGTCCAGCGTGTAGATCTTTTGATCATTTCTAAGAAGATTGGTATTGAAGTTTTGTACAATACTGAAGCTCGGTCTTCAGCATGGGGCTGTAGTGTTTTGGCTAAGTATTTAGCTAGGTTTTGTAATTGGTGCTCCTAATGGAGGCTGACTATGGGTCTGAAGAGGTATGCCTTCTTGTGTATTTTTGGGAGGCCGTATAATTTGGGCATCTAGAAGATTTTTTCTCTATCTTGGATGATCGTCTTGGTTTGGAATTCCTTTTGGGGGCGGGGCGGGCTTATTAATGGCTGGTTAGTATTTCCTTCTTGGTTAATTTTCTAGATATGTGTTGGGTCTGTGTTTAATAGGTTTGTATTGTGCTGAGTCTTGGAGGTAGGTCTGTCAATTTGTTTCATAATAATATTACACACATATGAAAAAATCAAAGACTTCTGATTCACAGCATGAACATAATACAGAAGCCTGATGATGCAGATAGATTCTGCCAAAAACGTTTTCTGCAAACTTCAAAAAGCAACAACTACCAATATAAGTAGTTAATTTTATTTAAAAGCACATGGTGAATTCCGTGGGTGATTTTATTTTGGGGTGTGTGCTGTTTAGGTGTGTTAGGAAATTGTTTAGGTTTTCTTTTCCATGGGGCCAAATAACTAATGTGTCATCGATGTATCTTAACCATAGTTTGGGTTTGTGGGTAGCATTGGCGAGGGCTCTGGATTCGAATTCTTGGGATATTTGGAAAAATGCTACTCTTGAAATATTTTCTCACTTTCAGATAAAATAAATCCACAAGCTAATGCTCTCTGGAACTATTGGAAACAATGTGCAACATCCCTCGCCTGATGATGAATATTTATGATGTGATTTGTAATCCAATGCAATCCATATCTTGCCTGCATTAATAGGTTTGAATAGGATGGTAAAGAAATAAGAAGCATCAGGAAAACATGATATGACTATGGTTTACAAATTACATCTCTTGAGATAGTAACTTTCACCCTCAGAAAAGCAATTTTAATTTATATGCATTTAATTCACAAAAGCATGGATTCACTAACTGGATGTGATGTTTCTCATCTACTTGGGCTTGATTTGAAACCATTTGTCATGACATGTTCAATACTTTTTTATCCTTTACTATAGATTATTTGCTGCCATCAGCTTCTCTCTTGCTACCTGGATGCTTCCAATGTTCATTCAGTTGTATAGAGATGCCTGTTCCATTAATAACCTGAGCACAGTGCAGACAGGTTGTGAAAAATTGGAGAAGGGGAAGGAAATTATATTTAACCCTGAGCTTCCAGCTGTCATTCTATTTCCAGAGAATAGCATTGCTGAAAAGATTAACCAAAGTGTGTGAGATCAAAATACTTGTGGCTGTGCTCATTATCTACCTAAAAACAAATGCATGCATGTATTTGTTACATGCATACAATCAAATTACATTCATACAACAAAGACCTTGGAGTCAACAATTATGCAACAAAAAAAACCCAGCATAATAATAATTCTTATAGAAGAACCTACACATTTGTCTACATTTGGCAATGACTGGAACTTGGATTTCTCTTAGGCATCTGATAACTGTCTTCATTCTCTACCCCATTTCTTCTTCCAGATGCAGCCTTTTGAAGTAGCTGTGGCTGTTTCTATTGGGCAATCTAACAGTTAAAAATCTTTCCACTAGAACAAAGTATCAGTGCTTACTATAAACAATGCCCAGCTCTTATACAGCCATGCATTACTTAAGACAACTTGCTTAAATTTTAAAAAGCTTACAAATACAGTCAACAATGTCATTCTAGTAAGCACTGGAGAATGAAAAAAAATCTGCAGAGTGCACTGTAGTTAAAAATATTTTTTAACAACTAAACACAGCTTAAATACATTCTTTATGCCCTTTATTAAACATAGATACAATTCTTATTTGCCCACATTATTAATGTAAAATGCAGGATTGGATGGTTGTCTTGATAATGTAGCCAAATGAAATAAATTTTAGACATCCTCCACATTTCTACCATTCATTTTCTGATACATTCTACAATGCATTCCACATTGCAAAGAGCAAGGACATACATTCAAATTCATAGCTACTAAGATTGTTGACCATGCAGGGACAAAGATAGCCAAGGAAATGATTGAAGCCTGGGAAATGGGCTCCTTGTCAGTCAACAAGAGTGCTGATTTACCATCAGCTTTCAGGTACTTAGGAGCCAAGCGCTTGGCAGTACATGGAAACAACGGCCAATTGCTGACCATCAACACACCAATCAACCAGTAGGTAGGCACCACATAGATATGACTCATAGGATAGCCCAAAGCACATATTCCAGTAGAGAGGAGTTCCTTGAACACTGGCTCCAGCATGAGTCCAAAAGCTCAGAAGAGTAAACCTCTGGTCCCAATGACCAACCCAGACTGGATCTTGCATTCCATAGTTATGCATGGTTTTTATTTACTGTCAAAGATTCAGATATACAACATAAAGTGATACAGATGGTCTACCTCTTAAGTAGGTATAATAAATTCAATGCAGTTTACTTGAAATGTATTTTTGCTGTATTTATTTATACAGTTTAAATAAAGGTCTTTTTATACTCTACTTTGGACATATCCCTTATTGTAATAAAGCACACACCCCTTTTATATAAAAAATAAGTAATACTTAGAAAAATTAAATTTGATACCATACTAGATGTGGGATTGTCAATCAGGAGGTCTAATTAGAACTCTTCCTATAATCACACTGACACAGAATGTTTAAAAACCACTTACATATAAAAAGACCCACAAACAGAAACATAATATTCATCTTATCTACTATGTTGTTAAATCATTCTCTTATAATGACTGTTTGCTTCATGGATAAAGAAGAGGATTCCATTCCCAGACCCATCTATGAAGTATGGAAATTAATAAATATGGATGTATATTCTCAAAATAAAACGATAAAGTAATGTTTTTTGATGATCAATTGATCATGTTTTAACATCACCACTCCCAGATTCAGATGATGTTATACGGCATAGTTCTAATTTGAAATATCTTTAGCATTGGCATTTGATCAATATTTACAGCAATTAGTTCACTTGTAAATCATTTGCCAGGTTGGGTCAGTTCATCCACATTCATTATTTCCAAACTACATAATCAGTCATGCTGCAAAATGAGGTGTTTTCTTTAAGGTCACAGTTTATCAGCACTTAAAATTATTATCCTCCTTTTTACTTAATGCTCTATACTGAAAAGCATGTATGCAATACAAAGTTGCTTAGTTGCTTTAAATGACTACTTTAGAAGACATGCAAGATCTCAGTGACTTGCCTAGGTCATTTAATAATTAGATCAGCAGAAATTTCAACATTTTTCCCCACTTGCCTTTTTGAGTTGAATATAAGAGGATCAGGTATCTTAACCCAACAGTAATTACAGTGTCAGTCAGTCATATACCAAATAAAAATAATATGTGGTTTTTCTTGAAAATAATAAAAACCTACGAGGTTCTGATACCCCTTTTGGAAAATTATGAACGAATATTCTCTTTTGTTGTTTACTTTATTTCCCATTTTGATCTTCTATTGTTTTTCCGGTCACTGAGAACATTTGCATGACAATGAGATCTGTCTTGCTTAATGATTCATCTGTTTCTTGGTGCTCTTGCTGTTAATCTCCCACCTGTTTTCTGCAGGATGTCACATATTAATTATCTCAATTAATTGTAAAATCAAGATATTTGCACAGATATATCAAGATATAAACACCTGGGGTTAGCAAGATTGGCCTAATAGAATTTATTGCCAGAGGGAATAGCTAAGGGGAGCCATTGAAATTAAAGTGTGTTGGTATAATAGCCAAAATGTCAGATTATTCCGTGTATAAGACAAGGTAGAAGGATTTTTGTATTTCCAGGTAATAAGATATTTATATTAAAATTCATTTAAATCATTTACAATGACTGTGTATCATGATAAATAAATAAAAATTGGCCATGTGGGCTAGAAAACTAAGGAATTTTAAGAAACTAAATGGCAACATTTCTTTTATATCTTGGTCTTTTTGAGCACTGCATCTTAACTAAAAATGAAAACTAGAAAAGCCCCCCAAAGAAGTATAAGAACAATGAATGCTTATCCTTATCTCCCCATAGTTATCAGTGCAGATAGTCCTCAATGTACAACCACAACTGAGCCCAAAAATTCTGTTGCTAAGTGAAATATTTGTTAAGTGGGTTTATCACCTTTTTTCCACAGTTGTTAAGCGAATCACTGTAGTTGTTAAGTTAGTCACATGGTTGTTAAGTGAATCTGGCTTCCCTACTGACTTTGCTTGTAAGAAGGTCTCAAAAAGTGACCACATGACCCAGGACACTCAAACCGTTTTAAATATGAATCAATTGTCAAGTGTCCAAATTTTGATCACATGACCATGGAGATGCCACAGTGGTCATAAGTGTGAAAAACAGTCATAAGTCCCTTTTTTTAGTGCTGTTGTAACTTTGAACAGTCACTAAATAAACTGTTATAAGTTGAGGACTACCTGTGTGCTTCTTCAGAGATATCAAGCACTATTAGCTCTAACAGACTGGTTCTTACAGAATCTCATCTTCTGTCTAATTTACATTTACATTTAGCCAGGCTATAATCTGGGCTACAAAAAGCTAGATAATCACAAAGTATTCTTTAATTTACAAGATGTAGAAACAAATAATTCCATTTACTGAACTCTCATTAATCGATTCACTCCAAAACATTATATTTTGAAGGGTTTTCAGGTGGCTTTGCTTGTTTGATATGGTGTTATCATAGATGAGAGTTTTTACTCTCTGGTTCAAATAAGAAGTCAGAAAAATATTCCTCCCCCTCACTCCCACAATCCAATATAGAATGTCTAGATTTGAACAATCTGAATGTAAAAACTGCTTACCAAAGACGCAATCATTTTATTTTATTTTATTTATTTATTTGATTTGTCAATCTCTTACAAGATAATAGGTATAAGTATATACATAGTTATGAATACGATGAGAATGTGGATACATATAAGAAAAATAAAGACAGACTATTAGGACAGGGACATGATATGGCGACTTATACCGGGTGCGCTTATGCGATGCCCCCTAACAGACCTCGTAGGAAGGAAAGGACGGAGGTCAATTAGTAGATAGTCTAACAAGTTAAATTATGGGGTTCGAGGCGAAGAAACCACAGAGGTCAGGAGTCACGACAGTATATTCCCAGCATTGACCACTCTGTTGCTGAAGTCGTATTTCCTGCATTCAAGTTTGGTGCAATTAACCTTTAGTTTGTATTATTTGTGTGCTCTTTGTGTTGTTAGGGTTGAAGCTGAAGTATTCATTGACAGATAAGTCATTGCAATGTATGATTTTATGTACCATACTTAGATCAGACCGAAGATGGCATAATTCAAGGTTTTCCTAGGTCTATAGAATTTCAAGTCTCGTGTGGCTAGGTATTCTACAATGAGTAGAGGGTGGAGAACTCTTCATTGTGAAATATTTCTGGATTTCTCCAACTGTGCTAATATCCAGTACATAATGTGGGTTCTCAGACTGATGAGCTGTGTATTGAGTATTGGTCTAGCAAATGTTTGTATGCTCTAGTTAGTAGTGTAATATGTACCAGAGAAAAAGCTACGTAGTATTAGGTTAACAACTCTTAATGCCTTTTTGGCTATGAATTACAGTGGGCTCTAGCACTTAGATCATTAGAGATAGAGTATTCCAAGGTCTTAACAGAGCTTGGATCATCAACAGGTCTTGACTATTCAGCTTGTATTATTATTTCTGATTTTTTTTGCCTATTGTAAGACAGAGCATTTATTTGTTAGATATTTAAAAGTTGCCATTTGTTTAGACCATTCTGACTGTACATATGTCAAGATCTTTTTGATTAGGGTACCAGTATATGTCTTGTGGTATTGAACAGCTTTACATCATCAGCTGAAGGAATGCAGTTGTTCTTAATATGATCACAGAGGTTATTTATGTAGAGTATGAAGAGAGTTGGTCCTAGGAACACTGCTCTGGGGACACCATATTGACAGGTACAGATTTTGATAGGACAATCTCAATTTATTGACCATTTGGTTGTTTGACAAGGAATGCTTCCGTCCAATTATATACAGTTGTCCAGAGATACCATAAGATTTTAGTTTTAGGTAAGTTTGTCACTGTACCACTGAATCAAAGACTTTACAAAAGTGTACTAGATTGCGTCTATTGTTTAGCCTGATTGAGTTGTGTAGTCCATATGTTTTTGCAGTGTAAGAGTTGTAGAGCTACATGTAGTTTTTTTTCTGAAACCAAATTGTTTACAGAGAGTAGGTTGTTTGTTTCTAATTGGAGGATAATGGATTGGTTAATATTGATTCCATGACTTTTACAGGTGATGCAGCATAGGAGATTGGTCTGTAATTTTCAAGTAGGCTGGGGTTCCTTTTTGAAGATGGGGATCACTGTGGCTTTGTGACCATAGTTTGGCAAGGAGCTGGTCCTGAAAGATTTTTCAAAGATTATGCTTAGAGGTTCTGCCTGTGGCATTGGATAGCTTTAAAGAAGCAGGCACATATTCCGTCTGGTCCAATAGAGATAGTTTTAGATTGTGTAGTGCTTTTTCAACATTGTCTTCTGTAAATCGATATGTATTAGATCATTGCAGTTTTCTGTGGTTCGGCTAGGAAATATGGGGCATGATCATTGCTGTTTACAAATACTGAGCCAAAGAATGTGTTAAAGAGGTTGGCTTTAATGGTGCCGTTGTTGCAGTCTTTACCATTAGGTCCTATCAGGGGTGGATGGACCTTGAGTCTCTTCGTTTGTTGTTTACAAAATTGTAAAAAGCGTGGGTGGAATTGGTACATAGAAGGTTTTCCTCTTGTTTAATGTGATAATTGGTGCATTCAGTCTTTATCTCGGTTGGCATAAATTTTTGTATCGGCTTTTGAAATTAGCAACGTGACCAGATTTGTTTTTCCGCCAGAGTGATCTCTTTTTGGATTGAAGTTCTTTTGTTAATGGGTTAATCTGTTTTTTTTTTTGGGGGGGGGGAGTTGTTGTTGGTACATATATATACACATGCTATATATCTTATGACCTTTTTGGGAAAGAAAAAGTAACTGCTGAGCAGAGGCACTACAAAGCCAAATTTGGACTTCTTTGGTTGAGAAGAATGCACATAAAATATTTTGCACACCTTCATAGATAAAAAAAATAAGTTCAGATTAAAACAAGGTAGCAGCACAGTAGGATGGATGGTGAGCAGAATAGCCTCGGGAGTGCCCCCCCCCAAAAAAACCCCATATTTTCGAAGACTCTTTTAGCCATGGAACACTGGCTTTATGAGCAACATTTGACATGTAACAACTACACATTTTTGCATGAAAAGATCCAAACACTAACCATCTCCAACCTGGATTGTTTGAAAAATAACAGAAATTTTGTATACTTACTATGGATAAATAATATCCTGAAAGTTGTTGTTGTTATTTTTGTTGTTCTTTTCAGGAAAGTGAAATACAGATTTCTTGTTTTTAAAGCTAACGACCACAAATGGAATTAAGGTTACCATAAGATTTAAAATTTACTTTAAATGATCATCCTTTATCCATTTTTTTTAAAAGGCAAAAGCAGTTTTGGCAAAAGTGGGTTATCCCGGATTTATAATGAATGATACGTATGTTATAGAAGGCATCAAAACAGTAAGTTTTGTTTTATTGTTTTCAATTATTACTTGTTGCAGTATTGTTATATTATAAATGACAAATGCATGTATGTTCATGCACTCATTCACCATGTAGAATATTCAAGATTTATCCAGAGCAAAGAGTACTATAAATATAAATTACAAAAGTCTAGTGCTAAATCCAATCATCCTCCCATTACAGAACCTCCTCTCCCTTTTGCAGCCCACCAGTATCTTCCTTAACTCAGTCTTGTCTCAGCTCTTACATATTATATCAGCCAGGATAGCTTTTGCACAAATGTGGAAAGGACCTATTACTCCAACAGAGGACTTAGTCTTACAAAAAATTATAAAATGTGTGGAAATGGACATATTTACGTTAAAAATGAAAGAAAAGGAGGATTCCGATTATTACTCAATTTGGCATAAATGGTTATAAAATAGAGATAAGAAATAAGAAGTGAAGATTAACCAGAAGAGACCTTAAAAGAATGGTGTGTAGATATATAAATATCTAAATATACAAGTATATAAATTAGTGATAATTATTGATAGAGATAACAGTTATTGATTGATATGTGTAAAATATTATAGAAACTATAAGATAATAATATTTGTAGATGTCAAAATGCTGTTTAAACCATGAATATGATTTGTATTGGTGGAAAACACAATAAAAATTAAATTAAAAAAAGAAATCTTTATCTTCTCATAGACTAGAATTAGATAGATAGATGATGATAGATAGAATGTGTTATAAACAATCAAACCAAATATAATAATTTCAGGATATATTAAAATTAATTATCATTAAAAGTAAAGGAGTAGTAACTTCTAAGAGCTTCATTTATGCATGTTGCTTTGTATATTACTTTCTTTTTTAATTATTTTTTTATTTACTTTTTTAATATATACAATAAATCCATTTCATTTCAACCATGTATTGATTAGGTACATGTTTCATGTGCTTACAGTTTAGAATTAATACTCTTCTAATTAATATAACAATAATCACATTTTCATATATGTAATATCCAATGTATCTATTTTACAATATTTTCTTATTGCTTTACATAGGCATCTAATCCTTTTTAATTTGTTTTATTTTCTAACCATTGGTAAAATAAATCCCATACCATGTAATATTCAGATTCTTCTTTTTCTTTAATTTCCAGTGTTAATCTATTCATTTCTGCACATTCAAATATTTTTTCAATTACTTTTCCCTCCATCGGTATCTTGTCACTTTTCCAATTCTAAGCAAATACAAATCTAGCTGCTGTTAATGCATGTATGATTAAATATTTTTTTGTTTACTGTAACCTTCAGGTATCATTCTTAATAAAAATATTTTGGGTTTCAAATCTATATGTTGTTTAATCATTTTTTCCAACCATGTGTATATTTTTCTCCAATATTTTTTAGCTTCTATGCATGACCACCACATATGGTAATATATTCCTGGTGTTTGGTGACACTTCCAGTTGATTTATCTTTAAATATTTTCACTAGTTTTGCCAGTACTAAGTGCCATCTATAAAACATTTTGTTCAAGTTTTCTTTACATGCTATTGATACTGTTAATTTATAGTTTCTGTCCCACAGCTTCTGCCATTTATCTAGTTCTATGGCATATCCAATTTTTTTTTGCCCATGCTATCATTGTTTCTTAACTTGTTCCTCTTCCAATTTAACACCTAATAAATAACAGTGTAGTTTTTAAACAACTTATTTTCTGTTCCTGTTAGTATTTTATCCAATTCTGTCAACTCTTTATTGATCCCTTCATCTTTAATATCTTTTTCATACCTTGATTGTATTTGCACGTACGAATATCAATGTATCTCTAATCCTTGTTCATTCAATTCTTATTTTGTTTTGAGCTCACCCTTTTCATTTAAAATATTTTTATATCTCGTAACACTTCCCATCTTACAAACATTTGATATACAAGTGTTTCCATTGTTGATAACCACACTGGTATCTTCATGTAATGCTGTTCCCTAGTTTTTCCCATAAACATAACAATGCATCCCTGATTATGTGCCTTTGAAAGTACCCATGTGATTTACCTCTCTTATACCACAAGAGTACATGCTAACCCATTTGTAAATCATGTCCTTCCAATGTTAATAGCCTCTTATTCCTTAACATTATCCATTCTTTCATCCATGTTAAAGCTGTGGCCTAAAAGTATATTTCCCAACTGGGTAATCCAAATCCTCCTCTAGTTCTAGTATCCTGTAACATTTTAATATTGATCCTTGCTTTTTTCTCTTGCCATATATATTTCAATACTATTTTATTAATATCTTCAAAATCTTGTTCTTTTAAGTATTTCATCTTTCAATGTCTTTTTGATAAATCTTACATGTACCTCTTTATTTATGTCTTCTTGCATAGTTTGTATGGATCTATTTTCTCTTGAATCTCTTGTTTGGTTTTCTATAGAGTTTCAGCCAACAATTCTATCATCACATCCAGTAGGTCTTCCCTCTTCTCTTCTTCAATATTCTGAAATCTCAGGAAGTAAGCCACCTTTTCCATCTCTAGAATGATTATTGTCTCCTCTAGATCTTTATTACCTTGCAATAGCCTTTGATCCACTGCCTCCACTTTTTTCTCTGTTTGCTCTGATTTCTCTTCCATTTTCTGTATCCTCTGTTCCAGTGGTGGGATTCAAAAAAATTTGCCACTGGTTTTGTGGGCATGGCTTGGTGGGTGTGTCTGAGTGGGCATGTGACTGGGTGGCCATGGCCAACTCAACATCACTCATGTCGAGGGGTACCTTGCCTCATCCCACTTGCTTCCCAAGCTCTTCTGGTCTGTCTATTAATTTGTCAACTACTACAGTGTCTGGTTGATTATCTAATACCTGCCTGTCCTTCTGGATCCAGAATTCCCACAGATCTTCTGTAGAAACTCCTTTTTCCTGGGATTATGTAGCTGCCTTTCTTCCCCAGAAAAAGCCATATTTTGTTTAAAGAATTGCAGACAAATACCTCAGTGGATGTCCTATGCTTATAATTTTTCTGCTTTTTCAAGACAGGTAGACACACTTCTAAACAAAACACTGGCTACAGATAACTCTCTTTTTGACATTGCAGGAAAGTCCAGAAATAGTTCAGTGAGTTAACAACTAACTGGCTGATTTTGGGCCAGTCATTCCCTCTCTCAGCTCAGCTTATTTCACAGGACCATGATGGGGAAAATAGGAGAAGGAGGGGTATTTTGAACAGTTGCTGCTTTGAATTACTTATAAAAATAATGATGGAAAAAATAGTATTTGAAATGCACTAGACATTAAAACTAAAACAGATTTGTGTAAGCAACTTGTGACTAATGTGATAGTTAGCCGTAAAGATGGAAACTCAGGATATTATATTGCCAGCACATATGAATTGAGCCCAAAGAGAAATTATATCTGAGCATTCACTTCAGATTGTCCAAGACTGGACAGAGGAAATCAATATGAATGCAATATGGAGTGTGACATTTCTTATGAAGATCAGTTTATTCAAATTTCTTGCTAGATATTCTCACAAACAATCAAAAACAGATCTTGGCAGTTCTTTGTATGGCTTGTTTGGGATTTGGGTTTGTTGAAAGTGATTGTATATCCCTGTTATAAACAAAGAGTATGTAATAAGGAAACACTCTAGAATTTCATTTCCATAAAAACCACCCACTGATATCTGAAATAACACCTTTCTTATAGTATTATCTTCTTGGTATGCTTTGCATACATCATTCAATGTGATCTGTCACTTTTACACACCGTATATATCAGATATTTGCACCTTTAGTGTGTTTGGAGAGATAAGGAAAGTGTCAGAGTGTTATTGGGAGCATGCACTTTAAAAAAAAGCAGAATGAAAAATGAATTATACTTCCAGTTAGAAAAACAAAGTGAATAGATCAATTTTCTAAATATGACCATCTCATATGCCTCAAGAGGCTATTTAAATGATTTCCAGTAGCAAAAACAATGCTTTGTTCAACACTGAAAATAACTTTAGGCAAAGTCATTTCTTCCCACACAAACAAACCCATCAGCCTTTTATGTAGACAAATTCAGGCATTCACTTTAAATCCCAGAATGAATCAGAATTTGTGGAGCCTGTGGGGAACCAGGGGGTGGGGGACCCCCCTCCCCTGGTGTCTCAAAGCAATGACAAGCCACTTCCTTGGACTCACCCACTCTCTGCGAGAGCTTCACTTCCCAATTCAGCCAATCACATAGAATGACAGTCATGGCTGCGAGCGCCCGCAGTTCTGTGCCCCCTTTCTCTGCATCCCATCACCATGGCAACCAGCCCTTTCACATGTTAAAAAGACACTGCAAAGCCTGGCCTGCCAAGCAGCACCAGGGGGAATGATGTGAGCTTGCACAGACAAGCCAAATTGGCTCTGCTGAGCCCAGTTGTTTCAAATCGCTTCAGAAAAATTGGTGGCAATTTTAATCATGAGACACCTTTTAACTTTAATCCTGTAGTTTCCTCCCTTGTCTCCTTTGCTTTGAAAAGTTGCTTTCCAATGGGAAATGGAACGGCCAGCATGAAGAAAGGAGGGAGGAGGAAAGCGGCCTCCTCATCTCATGCCGGCCACTCCATTGCCTGTTTGACCATTCCATGCCACATCACAGAGCTTTCCCTGCCCACCACTGCCCAGATGCCCTCACTTTTCCCAAGGATTTCTTTGCCTTCCTGATTTCCAGCTCTTTGTGTTTCTCACCATCATTCGTGTTCAGGGAAACAAAAGTTTGTGTGGGGCTAGAAAAAAAGTTCAATCTGAAAAAGAACATGCGAAGTTGGAATTGATTGATTGAATTTTTTTGTCAGGTACCAGGTTTCTTGTTTCTTTTGTAACCCTAATTCTTACATCCAGCAGAACAGATATGAATAAACAATGCAGGTAACTTTATTAAACCCTCTTGTTTAATATATTGCTTATTCATGTGTTGTAAGCTGAATGAATCTTAATCTTCCTGTTACAAATAGTCATAAACAAAAAATATGCATACATTCAACTCCTCCAATATCCCCTGACCAGGTATGATGAACCTAGATTCTGATATGCCCATCAATAACTCATCCCAAATATATCACAAAGGCTCATTCTGTTGGAATGATTGTGAATAGAATTGTCTTTCTGTGTTAGAAAATCAGTGAATATTGCTATGTGAGCATTTACTAGGAAATACCATAGACAACACAATGGTTTTGCCCAAACATAAGGCAGTTTAGGTTCTGTTTTTCCATCTAAGAAACTGTCAGCATTTTATAAAAGGTTGAATAGATATATTTGAACAATGTAAGTTAATAGAGAGGGTTAATATTGATATTCATAATAAAAGAGCAAAGGATTACCTTTTCAGCCAGACAAAAAAGAGACTATTATATATAACTGATAATATCTTTGTAGGGCTAAAACTCATGCCTAGTAGTTAGTTGGTGACTAGCAAATTAGAAGCAATGTCTCCTCAGAATTGACTCAAGCATTATCAGGTCATGGTGAAGATATATACCTTGATCATGGGAAGGAGAAACACATAGAGACATTGATCATAAGCTTGGTCAGTTCCATAAGCTTGGAACTGGTCAGAACCTGCTGAATACCACCTCTGAATGGAAGATAGAAAACCAGGTGCTACAAATAACATATACATAAAAAGAAGAATCAGAGTACCTAACAAGGAAGTTTGGGAATCATTTTGTATAACCATCTTTGCTAGATATCTTTTAGTTTAACATCTAGACCAGTGGTGGCTAACCTTGTTGGACTCCTGCACCAAAAATTGCATGCATGCTCTCGCTTGCCAGCACACAGAATGTAATGCATGCCCCCCTCCCCACTTCCCCTGTGCATGCGTTCACAATCCCCACCCCACTCCCTTACCTGCACTGCACCTCACAACTGATTTTTTGGCTGGCTTGAGGCCCTTTTTTGGCCTCCCATAGGGTTGGAAAAAGCCTCTGCAAGCCTTTTCAGGCTGAATTATAGGCCCGTTTTGTCACTTCCGGTATTACAGGAAGTGATGAAACGAGCCTATAATTCGGCCTGAAAAGTCTTGCAGAGGCTTTTTCCAAGCCTCTGGGAGGCCGAAAAAAGCCTCAAACCAGTTGAAAAATCAGCTGTGAGGCACACACATGCACAGTGAGCTAAGTTTGCCTGTGTGCCATTTGTGGTATGCGTGCCATAGGTTCACCATCACAGATCTAGGCTTTCATAAGTCAATGCAACAAATAGGTTTTGTAAATATGAAGAGACAACTGATTGCAGATCATACTAAACTGTCAGGAATAGCCAACATCACAGAAGACAAACTCAGGATTCAAAAAGATCTTGACAAACTTGGACAATGGGCCAACAAAATGAATTTTAATGTGGAGAAAAGCAAAACTTTACATTTAGGCAGGAAAAATCAAAGGTATAAATACAGATTCGGCAAGACTTGGCTCAAAAACAGTAACTTTGAGAGGGACTTTAGAATCCTAATGTATGATCATTTGAATATGAGCCAGCAATGTGCAGCAGCCACCAGAAAAGCTAATACAATCCTGGGTTATATAAACAGAGGCATAGATTCAAGATCATTAGTGCCATTTTAAAAATTCTAGTAAGACCACACCCTGGAATACTGTATCCAATTTTGATCACCATACTACAAAAAAGGTGTTGAGACTTTGGAAAAAGTTCAGAGAAGAGCGACTAAGATGATCAAAGGCCTGGAGACTAAACCATATGAAGAACAGCTACAGATTTTGGGTCTGGCTAGTCTAAAGGAAAGAAGAATTAGGGGTGGCTTGATAGCAGTATTTCAGTATTTGAGGAGGTGCCACAAAGAAGAGGGGGTCCAATTATTCTCCAAAGCACCAGAGGGCAGGACAAGAAATAATGGTTCGAAACTGATCAAAGAGAGAAGCAACCTAGAATTAAGGAGAAACTTCCTAACAGGACAATTAATCAGTGGAACAGCTCTTCTTCAGAAATCATGGGTGCTCCATCACTGCAGGTTGTCACTTGTCTGAGATTGTATAGGTTTATCAGCTTGTGTTCTCCTGTTTGAGCAGGGGGCTGGACTAAGACATCCAAGGTCCCTTCCAGTTTCTATTCTATTCTATTCTATTCTATTCTATTCTATTCTATTCTATTCTATTATGATCATAAAGGATCCCCCTGTTCTGTATGCAAATAACCGGCTTTCAAATAATACATTTGATTGGATACTATAGAAACGAAAAGGTTGGTTCCTTTTGAACCAATCCCTTGCAGCCGCGGGAAGGCGGCAAAAATCAAACATTGCATTTGGCTGCAAGCGGCGGGAAAATGTATTAAAAAAGACCGGCGACAGGCTTAGCGCAACGTTCCTTTCTACATCCTGGTTAAATAAAGATTTACTGTTGGAACCCGTCTTACCTTTCGTGTTTTTCCGGACAAAACACTTGGCGACGAGCGATGGATCGTTCCTGAACGCGAGACCGCAGCACGCGGTGAGAGAAAATTCCAGACGACAACAAGAATGGCTGGGAACAACGCATCGCCCGCCACCTTTTAGATCCCAAACGAGGAAGACTGGGATTCGATTGCAGACCGCTTCCAGATGTACCTGAGCAGCAATGGAGTGGAGGAATCTGCAGAACAAACGCCAAAAGAGCCGTTTTTCTAAACACACTGCGGACCGACCATTTTCAAAATGGGCAAAAGCCCTGCGAAGCCCCGAAGATGTTAAAACAGCTAACCTGGTCCGAACTCAGAAACTGCTGAAAACGCAACTACGCACCAACGGTGTCACAAACCTCATAAGACGGCATGAATTCTGACCGGAGAGACCAGAAGAAGGTGAGACGGTTGGCTGAATTCGTAGCCGCTCTCCGAAGATAGGGGGAGAGTGCGAGATTCTTAAACCTCGATGAGGCTATGAGAGACGAGTGATATTGGGACTAGGCAACTCAACAGTGCAAAAGTAAGCTACTGAACAAGCCTAAAATAACCTTAGTGAGGCCATCGCGGAAGCAACAGCCGCTGAAGCCGCGAAAAAAATCGGCCGTGACCAAGTGAGACAGATGAACACAAGCAGGGATGAACAAAACCGGCCATGAGAAGGAAACAATCTCCCTTACCACCCACCACAAGACTATGCGGAGACGTTCCGAGTCAGACGCATGGAACGACGAGGCTCACCACACGTATGCCGGCAAGAAAGAGGCGCGAAAGAAATTTTGGCGGGAATGCGCTGGCTGCGAGGAAGTCACCCGAGAGCGATGCAGGTTTCTCGATGGCGCATCTGCCGAAGTTGCAAAAACGAGGGCAGATCGAGAAAGTCTGCAGGAAACAGAAAAAACTACAGCCCGACGAGACGCACCAATTCCCCCACACGAGCCGAGCGCGGCAGCCGAGAGAAAGTGGCGCGAAACAAAGCAAACCGCAAACAGAGAGAATACACATCAAACTGTTACAATAGAGCGCTAGACGGAAAGCGGATAAGAAGTCAACGTAACAGTAAAAATTGAAGGGAAAGCCCCTTGCGAAATGGAGGTGACTCGCGGATCTTTTTCCTGTCCCATGTCTCGTGGAACACCAAAACAACTGTTCCTGATATCGAAACCGACAGAACTAAAAAAAGCAGCGGCTAACACTCAAGACTACCAGGAAACGAATCCGGTAGGTTGCATGGGCCATTCAAAGTTCGTACAAAAGGCATGGTCGAGGTACTTCCGTTGACCATAGTCGACGAGATAGGCGAGCCTCCTGGGCATCGAATGGTTCGCGCCTTTGGCATCGGGATGACGCGGGATAGGACCGAGTGAGCACACCGACTGGAGGAAGACCAATCCGGGAATTTCCAAGACTGTTCGACGGGCTCGACTTGGGCAAGTACCGGGGAAACCCTATGCTTTCGTCTTAGACCCACAGGTAGCCCCTGAAAGACTAAAAGCCGAAGCCGAGTTCGTTGCTTTAAAGCAAAGATTGAGGAACAGCTTAAAATAAACTAGTAGCTCAGGGGGTCTAGAGCCTGTGGACATGCCAAATGGGAAACGCGATAGTCACACCTATTAAGCCTGATGGTCAATCCGAATCTGTGGTGACTACAAAGGGCGACCCTGAACACGCACTACAACAGAGCGATACCCGGTTGCCAGTAGTCCAACCATTTGCTAATTCCCTGGGGGAGCGGAAAATTTTTTGCCAAACTCGACCGCACAAGCATTACCAACAACTCCCAGTAGACCCAAAAAACGCGGAGCACAGACTAGAGTTACACACAAAGGGGCATTCAGATGTAAGAGACTCCAATTTGGAGTCAGTGTGCACAGGCGCTGTGTGTTTTCAAAGCCTGCCATGGAACGCCTCCCTAAACGGCATACAGGGAGTCGTACCATACTTCGACGACGGCCTAATCTCAGCAAAAATGAAAACCAACTTAAAACAGACACTTAAAAGGTACTAACTAAATTCAAGGGAAGCTGCGACTAAAAGTAAAAAAAGAAAATGCTGCCTGGCTAAAAAGAGCGTCGAATTCTGGGCTATTTAATAGACGGAAGAGGCTGTATTACACCCCACCGAAAAGAAAACGAAGCCATAAATAACGCCACCAGAACCAAAGAACAAAAGCGAGTTACAAAGCATTCTTGGGTCTAATAAAAATTTTTATAATGTTTTTCCTACCAAAATAAGCCACAATAGCAGAACCGCTACACGGTTACTGGACAAAAAAGCAATTTGGACTTGGGGCACAAAGAAAAAAGCCTTTCAACAAATAAAAAATTGCATAAACTTCAACACCGTTCTCATTCAATTAGCGACACGCTACCATTGAGAGTGACCTGCGACGCGTCACGTTTGGAGTCGGCAGCCATCCTGAGCCACCAACTTCCGGACGGAGAGAGGCGCCGTCGCGTACTACTCAAAAACTCTGTCAAAAGCGAGCGGAACTACAGCCAAACTGGATAGAGAGCCTTAGCAATTGTCGCTGGGGTAAAGCGTTTTCAATAATAACCTGTACGGGCGGGTTTGGGCAAATTGTCACAGACCACAAACGCTTACCTTGGAATTTTGGCGGGAAACGAAGCCCACACCAAACATCCTGTCCCCAAGAATGACTAGGTGGTCGGAGTTCCTAGCAGCTATCATACAACCTAATACACCGGCCGGGGAATACAAATTTCCCATGCGGACGCTCTGAGCAGAGCACCACTGCCAGAACGGAAGAAGACCCGGACACCAAGCGATGACTGCCCTACCAGAAGAGACCTGCCCCGATCTACATCTCGCGAAATTGATGTCGCCAGAGCCACGGCAAAAGACCCACTGACTGCCCAAATACTTAACTGGGTAGGTTAAGGCTGGCCGGAAAATCAAAAAACGAGACTTTTAAACCTTTCCGCGACCAGACAACCGAAAACTCTTCTATAGAGAAGTGGCTTACTGTAGGGTGAAGCGGGTAGTTATCCCAAACAAATGCCAAAACAAGGGTTCTGAGCATGCTGCATGAGGGACACCGGGAATTGTTAAAATGAAAAGCCTTGCAGGCAGCTATGTCGGGGTTGGCCGGCATTGACAAGGACATGAATATTGGGTTCACCCGTGACAACAAATGCAGAGAGCCAGACATACTCTCCAAAAGCCACGCTATAGACGACTGGGAATTCCAAGGGGGCCCCTGGTCGTGGATCCATATCGATTTCGCGGCCCTACCAAGGGACACACGTTCTGATTGTCGTGACGCATACTCTTAATTGGCTAGAAGCTAAAAATTTATGCCATCAACGACAACAGAAATGTAATAAGGGAACTAGACAAACTTTTTGCAAACCCACGCCTACCAGACGTACTAGTGTCCGATTAAACGGACCTCAAACTAACAGCCTACTATTCGAACAATACCTAGCCTTCCCTGGTATTAAGACATGCGCCTCACAGCGCCGCCCATCCGCGGCAAACGGAGGCTGAAGAATGGTCAGGTTACCAAGGAGGGTTTGAAAGGAAGAGGAAAGGAAGGGGAGGATGGACACTGGACGTCCAAAGCAAAAAAATAAACAGGCTAACTCACCCACCAACATATTAACACAAGTAACCACAACAACAAAAACCCAGCAGAACTACTGATGGGGAGAAAACTCAGATAACAGCTAGATCGGCTACATCCAAATTTCACACCAAGAAAACCCCCTGACTCCTCTACACGATTGCAGGAGTTTCAAATTGGCGATTTGCGTGTATGCGAAAAATTTTACGGGAGACCCATTATGGGTTAACCGGGACGAAGTCACAGAAACCTAACAGGCCCCAAATCATACCGATTAACGGTAGACGATGGCAGGGAGTGGAAGCGGCACATTGACCAGCTCCGTCCCGAAAAATTTAGAAAGAAGATTAAAAAACACAACCAAACAATCAACAAAAACCGACGAATTTCAAACAAAAGAGGGGGCGGAAAAACACGAAAAATAAATAAAGAACCGTTTAATAAATACTAATTGCCGAAAAACAAACCATCAAAAAGAGCAAAATGTGGACTTTCACTGTTTGGAGGAATAGTTTGCGATGGTAATCCGTATAGCGCCACAGACGTTATAGAGGCTCCACGTCGATACCAAGGCCCTGCTCTCTAGATCTCTGCCGTTGAGCCAAAAACCGGACCTGGGAGCCAGGCATGACAATCAAGGAAATCCTGGCCGGCCCACAAAGTCACGACTCAGGCCCGGCGGAGATTGCTTCCCTCATCGATGACAGCAGCGCGCGAGCCGCTTCCAAATGTCCGCAATTCTTTTATCTTCGCGCCCTTCTTTTGCGTAATATTCAGATGGACTGGCAATGCTTCACTAGGCCCACCCGGAATTATGGAAACATGCACGTGCACCTACTCGTCGAAAATTCCCTCCGGTGTGCGTATACACACAACGTATACGAAGATTGAAGGCTCGCGGCAGGGTGCCAGCGAGTCACAGAAATTAGTGTTACTATGCCCCCTCAGCTCGTCCTACGTGTACGACGACTTAGACATCATACGTGACGTAGACACAAACTTAAGAGGCGGAGTGGGTGGTTTCCGTTGGTTTCATGATCACAATTAACCGTCGTTCAATATTTTTGGACGCAAATATACCACTGATCTGATTTGGATACTTTAGAATCTTTGTAAATCGCCAGGGGACTTCTTAGCAAGGCTGTTTGGCCTCTTTCGTGTGAAACCAAATCGCCTGCAGCCGATTGGCTTCGCGGAGCAAGGGCGAAGCAATATAATGATATGCGATTTATATACATATTTGTAGCCCAAGTTTGTTCGTGCTTGGCAACTTGGATCATCTGAACGGCGATCGGTCTAATAAAACCACAAGTATTACTCATTGAATAAATAGACCCGGCAGCTTGCCGCCTGCGCCAAAATTTTAGAGAAACACTATACTTTCGCATCTCCCCATCTTGCTCGGAGGGCTTTGTCACAAAACATCATGCCCTGAGGGGTCTCGCCGTCTTTCTGGGCCTCTCAGTTTAGAAACTCTTGCCCGCCTTTATTTAGAGAATATAGAATTAACACGCACTATTGCCTGTTGGAACCCTACGTCTAACGCTGACGTCTGCATCAGTGATGCCGTTTTATTGTTTTAATTCCCTGGTGAACAAGGAAGCACTCACCCTCGCCCTTAAAATCTGCACCAAAACTCCTCCAAGGGTTGGCAATGTGCCTTTTTGCAAACCACCTCTCGATAGGATGCTCTGACCAGTCACCAAAAGTATAGCCTGGTCGGGGCCACGCTTGATGTTAATTTTGGCTCTCACGAGAGCGCTCCACCTCAATCGCCACACAAACATCTATCTGTTGCATGCTCAACCAGCTAATCAAAGGGCCAGCCACAAAAAAATAGTGCTTCTCGTTAATTTAGCTCAAAATATCGATGAGCGTCGTTCAGCAGCTCGGTTACTCTATCCTCTAGAAATACCGATTCCTGCGATGAGATAAACTCTCCCCAAAACGTAAGTCGATTCTAGCGTAGTGAGGAATTCCCAAGTGTCACACTTCTATCCATTCTAAGGCGAGATTTGAAGTCAGTTTTATTGCGTAAAATACATCTCGGAGGCGCGTGGGCGGCGGGGAATCTTCAAATAGTGGACTTCATGCTTTGTATCATCAGAACCCACCAATTTCATTAGCAGGTGAGAGGATCGTGAAAGATGGTTGAGTCTAGTGGTCCACCGTGCCTTTTTCGGTTCCTCCCAACCGGTGCCTCACTACTCTATCACCAGAGATCACAGCGCGCCGAGTACAGTCAGCGAAAACAAGAGAAGGAGGGGCCTTAATGCAAAAGTTAAAAATGAGCGTGAACTGCAAACTAGGGAAGTTCTTCATGGTCAACAACAAAGGTGGGCTCGCCGATCGCTCCTCAAAGATAGGCACGTGTGGGCGTTTCCAAGGGTTCCGAGGAGAGGAAAAATAGTGTTCCAAATGACGGCTAGACATCCGTGCCAGAAATGGCTCCAGTACAATCTAAAGACAGACCAGACAGAGTGCACCTTCGGCTTGAACCTCTGAAGACCCTTGAAGCGGGCTATATGAGGCAAGGCAAATTTCTTGCGTGGTGTCAATAAATAGATTAAGGTGTACATTATTGTGAACGACTAATCGCTCCCATATTAAAGCTAGGTGTGCTGACTTCTTGTTTTCAGACCCATGTCAAAAAAAAAACAGATACAGTACCGTGAGGCCGGTTCCTAGAGACTGAACGTACCAAACATCACGTTAAAACGGTAACTCATCCCTTGAACCATGGTAAAGTGAACAATTGGCGCACATAGCGATTTACATAGTTACATCTTCCTGCAAAGCAGGTCGTGACGTGTGTCCATTTGTGTAACTTTGGGACTCATGTGATTTCATGGACCCTCTGATCTCTCAGAACTCAAACCATATACCCCACTTTTCTGTCATTACTGCTTCCTTTGGTTCTCTTCGCTAGCCTCCCTCGGTCTCGCCTCAACTACAAAATGGCCGCTGAAACTGTTCAGTATGACACATTGAAAATAGCTGGCCATGAGTTATTTCGTCCGCTTATTGATTAGAGTCCAATCTACTTGTTAGGTAAAGGAGAGGAGAGTCCCTTAATTTACTAATAGGCTCACAAGTTTTCTGGAAGGAGAGTTCAAAAAATTCCATTGAATCCTCACAGGTGAGACCATCTGAGACTAACGGGCCCATGAAATAGCATGAATGCCAATAGATGGAACAGATATCTGAGACTGTTATGTAAAACTATCAGCAAACAGATTTGGTCCAAAATTGCTCCATTCTGCCAAAAGTGGCATACAACAATGCCAGGTGCATAGTTAAGCACCAGGCTGACTCCATCGCAGGTCTATTACTGACATTAGAATATTGTCCCCGCATGCCCGAAGCATCCTAGGAGCCCCCTCATTCAATATCCACTGATTGACTGGACGGAATTCCCTGAAACAAGTCCGTAGGAAAATACAAGTGAGCCCTCCACGAAAGCATCAAGAACCTCATAAAAAGTTGTGCAAACCCAAATAATGCATATTGGTCCTCGAAGAATACCCTATCCTCCTAAAGAGAGGTAGTTTTATAAACGTGCTATGCCCTCCAATACAACCCACACAGTACTTGAAAGCTAAATCCTATGAGCAGTTTCATTCCCTCTCGAACTATATGTTAAAAGTATAATTAGAGTGAGACCAATTCATATGACTTTCGCTTCTCTCTACATAGTAAAGAAAAAAGTCCAGTTAAATACTGTGAAAACAAATAGTAACCACACAGTAACCACAAATTTTTAAAACTCCCCATCAGCTGCTGCTTGGAGCGTGAAAAATTATTTTTGTTTTAAGTATGACGTAAGGTAATATTATTAATTCACAGGGTAGTGGCGTTGTATAAGCGGTGGTAGTGCGAACTCCAGCTCCAGCCCACCGGTAATTAGATTTGGGAGCATTGGCGCTCGCAAAAAACTGGTAGGTTGCATCCAACGGGTGAGAGGAAATAGCAAATTACAAAATCAAAATGAAGTTTATGGTGGAATTCCAGACATGTGCCTAGCTACAACGGAAGGTGAGGGTGTGCACAAAGTACGTAATTAGTACCCATACCACGAGAAAGCCGGTACCCATATAATCCAAAAAGTCCAAATCACCTGAGTGAAGAAGAGTAAAAAGCTGGATGTTAAAGACATAGCAGCAACAACATGTGAATGTGGGGATGAACGACAGTATCCCACAACGACAGTAACAATCATGAAGCACCCAAAAAAGGACCTCCATGCAGGAGGCGAAAGCAAACGGACGTCCAAGGTATAACTACCACCCTGACAGTTTCTCATTCCTATTTGGTCCGAAAGAAACTTCTATTAAGGCGGGCCAGATTCCGTCAAACTCTGAAGCGAACCTGAGGAGGACATGTTTGGCAGCTCAAGAGTTAACCACGGTGCGAAGACAGGATAGGAGGGGGACATAGTTAGATGGGGTATTGTTAGGGCGGGTCATCAAAGTCAAAAAAATAATTTCCTGTGGGCTAACCACAAAGGATTACATTACGGACACAAAAGTAAAGGCTGGGAAGATCGATGAGAGTCCACGTTATCGCAAGTTCCCTATCACAGCCACAGCACCTTTGAAATTAACAGCTCAGTCGATGGAGTGCTGGATTGGTTTGAGAAAAGAAAGAAGAAGGAGACCTGTTCACTTTCCTAATCAGGTGAAAACCACAGAAACATTTAGAAGCCGGTTAGGTTACGTTTGTGCCACGGATATATAGAATATCTCCACACCAGAAAATGTGTTCTTCTGGCAAACGGAAACACTTGGTTGCTTGCATAAGCGTCTCAAAGCATGATGCAAGATTTCTAGTGGAAATACATTAGCTTGGACACCAAAAACAAGACGACAACGGAGAAGATGAAGGTGAGAAAAGCACACGAAACAAAAACACGAGACGACACCACCTGCGAACCGAAAAAAAGGACAAAAAGACAGGAGTAGCAAACAGATACCAAACAGTGAGACCGAAAAGACCATGAACACGAACATTAGGGCGAAGCAAGCAACAAGGTGAGAAGGAGCGAGAAGAAAGGCCGAGTGAAAATGACGAGGTACATTAATGTTGTGTTATCAAAATTTGAACATGAGAGAAGGCAAGGCAATTTCCTAATGAAATGCCGAAACAAAATTGAGGCACCGGTCCATGAAAATCCTCGCAAGAAAAATCGAGTTAACATAAGTGAATAGAAACATCTATTAATGCTAAAACGAAGATCTATAACAACCTTGCCTTTCCACTGGTGCAGAAGTTACTTATTCACATTACAAGTATACAGTCCTAAATCATATAAATAACTAATAAAATAAAATCAGTATATCAAACAGGGTGATGAAAAATGAAATGTTCCAGAAGTTCCATAAGTAATGTGTGTGGCAAATGATTAGAGAACACATTTACCAAAAAACCAGACATCAGTGAAATATAAATCTCTACGAAGCAACGTCCATCTTGTTAACAGTCTACCACTGTGAATATTTTAATTACAGCCAATCCAAGCTGAGCCGAAAGGCATGGTTCCCTAAATTTTCAAAAATGTTGAATTTGATTGTTGTATTTTCACCAGTGGAATACAGAAAATAAGTAAGATGGGTTTTATATTCAAGCAGTAATTATGACTTTTGTGGAAGTGCTTGCAAAACCGACAAAAAAAAGAAAAACGAGCCAAAAAAAAGGAGGGAAAAAGAAAAAAAACACAAAAAAAAAAAGAAAAAAATGGCTGTAGTACGTAGCCTTCCTTCTCCGTGTCCTGAGTTGGTTTTATTCCAGCAAGCAAAACAAAGTTCTGCTGATGAACCGCTCAGCGACAGCGAGACATTTACATAGAACCATTCATGTTGAAAAGGGGCTCAAACACTTATCACTGGCTTAATTGATGCGGCAGTCACCTAAAAAACATACAAGCCAAGTATTCAGTTATATTGCACTAAGCAGAAGGCAAAAGCTGAGAGGAAGCGAGGGAAACCGAGGGGGAAACCAGCAGCGAGGGCGTGACCATTGTAGAAGAGAGACTTTACAATAAGAAGAAAATTGAACGGTGCGGGGTTAAACTGAAGTATGGAATTGATCAGACACAGCCATAGCCTGGCCTGCCTGTTGCCTGCACTTGCGCTGCCTGCGCAAGAGTAATATAGGGGAGAATTTCGCTTGATGATACTATGAGGGAATATTTGAGTATAAAAGAATCAGAGTTCATCAAATGCGAATATTACAGTTCATAAGACAGGTAAATTACTGTTTCTTATGAGGAGGGATATTTTTATGTAATCTGCCGTCGTTCTGCCTCGCTTCCTCTATAACCTTTCCCTCGTCGTCTCATTTATATCCTGAAAAGTTTATGAGTAAAATTCAAGCACAAAGATTATTTAACCGGTATGGTAAAGGAACAATACAATGCACATGGTAGGTAGTATTATTTATGAAGAACACAGTCTCTAACCTAGTAAGACAAAATAATTTGTGCGACGTATAGAGGGGGAATAAAACAGATTTAACTATTGAGAAGGAGCACCTGCTTGATAGAAGCATAAGGAGGATATTCTTTTTCTCGAGAAAGTAACTAAATCATTCGACTTAGTCAAGTACCCCATGATCTGATTTGTAGGATGAACTGTAAAAGGCGATTCAAACTGTGTTAGGACTTGCTTCGTAAAACCACCTGTTCGAAAAAGAAGAGAAGGAAAGAGCAGTGATTTTGGGATGTTCTAATATGCTATGATAAATAAGAGAACAGTCTAGTCACAGTCTGTCTCATCCACCCTTTGACCACCACCAAACAGGAATAAGTCAAGTTCCTAGGATAAGACATGAAGGACCGTTATTGAATGCCTCTATTTGGGGACTAAAAATTTGAAATCTCCTCAATATTGATTAAAGAAGGTGACCGGAAAGTTGACTTAAGAGGCCCTGACTTATCTCAAAAAGCCCAGAAAGAGGGCATCGTAGATCAATATTCATATGGGCTAAGGAAATTAACAGGATCCAGTATAGCCTAGATGAAAGATGAAAGATTAATAATGTCTGTAAAAGTGAGTTCAAACAGTACGTCCTCACTCACACGTACTACTACACACATATGTTACATCATTTACATCAAACCTAATCCATATTAAATATGATCACTATACGGAAAACATAATTACATTATTAAGCCATCACTCAAAAATGTCCTCATATGTTAGATACCACTAACAACTATCCCTAGTTCATGAAGTGCACTCATGTATACAATTGCTATCATTGTCGTGCACTCTGGCAGCAGCCTCTCACGCTATGTCACTTATATGAATTGTATTGTACAGTCTCTGCTACTCAATATTCCGATTCCAAGTTGCAACAGGTTGGTTTCTGCGATCCTCGCATGGCAGGTCGCTTCGAGGAAAAGATATAAATGAGGACTTTACCAACATATCGATTGTAGAGCAATATCTTGACTCTGTAGACAGCATAGATAATTGAGAGTCGTGGCTCTAAACAGAAGTTTAATGAACGTATAATGAAGCTTGTACAAATGGTGTAGCATATCTTCATCTGTCATCCAAATGATAAATAAGCTGGGCTATTCTTATGTTAAAGTATGTCTACAGTGCAATCTCATGGACTAGTGACATACAATGTCAACCAATTAGTATCATAGTTATTGGATCTTAATACTTATGTGATAACTGCAGGCGTGCTATACCTAAAGTAAGTATGACGATTCCACTATAGAAAGCGACACATAGTACTATGAGCCATTAATTCCCTTATTTAGTCTATATTATTAGAATAATGTCTTTATTGCCATAAATAGATAAAAAGTCTCAATTATGCTCTGATAGTTGTGATGGTAGGCTCAATATAATATCAATAAGCTATAGATTTATAAATTAGAACTAATCACCATTTATATAACTCAGTCAGTGTTTATTCGAATATGTATTTGTCTGAAGAACTATATAACTACTATCACTGGAGAAAGAAATATTATTATGATATTGAGCGGATTGTATATGAATTTTTCCAAGTTATTGAAGATAATACGGTGCATATTACGAATAAAACATTCATCAGTGTAAACACACTTCATTGTAAATTATTACTATCTTCTATCGTATTGTATATTAAAATCATTAATCGAGGTCAAGTCAAAATGATAAATTCCACGACCAATGTTGTACAAAATACCTACCCTGAAAGCATATTTAGTGCCACTCTTATTTAGCTCTAAATAACTTGAAAATTTACCATATAGTATGCTCATTACAGTTATATTCTATAAGGAAACACTGCCTACTCTTATGTATCATCTCTCCTACTGCTAGACCACAAATATCTATGGAAAAACATTCTTTATAATAAAGAGATGATAAGAATAGGTCACATAAAGTTTACCTCCCTATTGCAACGAAGAGAGTAGAGAATGAAAATGTGAGTTGGACATCATTAGTGGCTCAGATGAATATCCAACAAAAATGCGCATTTTATAAAGAGGCAATGGATCTGCAGAAATCTCAATTTTCAAGAGTGCATTTAAACTAGATCATGCCAATACAACTAGGCTGAAAAGCTAGCCTATACAGATTAGCTGAGAAGAAGTGGTCCTCTAACATAGTGCGAGTGTGATTAACATAGAATGAGTTCTTTGGAATGATCAAATGATGTGGCCTAAGGTCAACTTTAACTCACTAAGAGGAGATCTCACACTCTATATCATAGCCATTAGCACACCTACTCCAGTCTATCCAACACATATATGTACCTCATCATATCTGGCTTTATGGCGATAGCTTCGTCCTTTAATAATGCTTGAGATATTGCTTTTTCAATGTCTCACAAGAAGCTTCTTTTCTCTCAATCTAGAGGCTACATAAGCCTATCAAAAACCTCTCACACTAGTCCTTGTATAACCAAAGAGATCAAAGCTGTCACATAAAGATTTGGTACATTCACTTAAGGTGATACAATTATTTAGTAATGTCAAAATTGCTATATAAAAGTAACACATGACTTTAAATATATAATGGAAAAAGATTCTTATAGTTTGATGTCTATAGATTCTAAATCACTTTTACATTTATATCTAAAGACATTTATTAAATATATTAATATCATGTATACCCTTGTTTATAAAAAAATGAGGCAATCTCACACCAATTCCATCATTACGATCGTGATTCAAGAAGTTACAGCATCGTGCAGGAGAAACATTAACTGCCAATAAAACTTCCCATAATGCAAATACCAAACCAATAAAGAGCAATTATTGTGACTCGTGTGGTGATAGAAGTGACTTTGTTCTTCCCAAAATACTGATATATAAGAACTGAAATGAAGCTTTTCCCTAAATAACTTCCATTACATATTCTAGAGTTCTCCAAAATTTGTTAGACTTTGTATAGCAGATACAAATACTTCAGCGAAAGATTCCTATATAGAATTCCCCTTTTATTATGTTCAGATATTTAAGTAGGTTTTAAATACAGTCTGGCAAATATCCATATGGCCACTAGATGGCAACAAAAAGCTAGAGTTAGTCTTGATTCTTCCTGCCATCTACATTGATTATCCAGTAGATTTTCAGAAGTTCAGATTTTCATGCTTATCTCAATAACTGGAAAACATTCTAAAAAAAAGTGCTAAAATTCTTCCCGCCATATAATGTCTCACAAGACAACATCATTCATCCTCCATTTTATGTGTTTATTTATTTGCAAGATTAAAGCCACCTAACATCAGAGATAACTCTGGGCAATCTTACATTTAAGAATAGAAAGCAATAATAATTACTATATGTCTATATATGTTTGACAATCTTCCCTATCTTGAGAAAGTTCATAGTTTAGTCCAAAACTACTGTACTAATGGATTTGTCCTAGCCTAGTGAGACTTCATAGCCAGTTAATTGTAGAAAATGGAAGATAGCAATAGCCAATAGCACTTATATACTTCTTTACAGCCCTCTCTAAAGCAGTTTACGAAGTCAACATAGTGGCCCCCCAACAAGTTGGGTCCTCATTTTACTCACCTCGGGAAAGGATGGAGGCATGAGCCAACTTGAACTTGTGGGTTGGAAAAACAAAAAACTTTTGGGGCCCCCCAAAAAAAAAAAAAAATTTTTTTGTTAGGGGGCAAAAAAAAAAAAAAAAAAAACTTGGGCGCCAGCAGAAGTAGCTTGTAGTACTGCCACTCTAACCATTGTACCCACCAGAGACCTCCTGATAGCTATTATTATTATTATTATTAGTAAGTAGTAGTTGTTGTTGTTGTAGTAGTAGTAGTATCCTAATACTCAAACCATAATCTGGGATTGGGCTATGTAGGGATATTTTGGAAATTTCACTGCAGGGAAATTGCAGTTTGACAAGTAGTATTCTGAGATAAAAAAAAATGCTGTTATTCCAATGGCTTGTTGATTTAGGAATTAAACCTTTAGTTTAGCCCCTTCTGAGAAACCTCATAATGGTTGGCATATTACAATGGTGACAGGAAAAAATAATCCTCAAAAATTGT
Organism: Laticauda laticaudata; assembly: GCA_004320025.1. Taxonomy (NCBI): domain Eukaryota; kingdom Metazoa; phylum Chordata; class Lepidosauria; order Squamata; family Elapidae; genus Laticauda; species Laticauda laticaudata. Next base: position 50,312 of record BHFT01023179.1, read on the forward strand.
CTGATAATATTTCATCTTCAATTACTGTCCCAGTACATCCCTTCCCACTCACTCTGCTTTTTGGGGACTTCTTTTCTCAGCCAGTAGAAATCTGATTGGGCCACATGTTTTACGATCTGAAGGACATTGCCAAAATAGTCTATTTCTGAAAACTTCATCTGAAAATAAATATAAAGATATATGCTAATATAATTAGATTTAAAACAGAAATGAACAACCTTAATATACTAAACAAGTTAAATATCAAAATTGTAAATATTTCTTTAAAATCAATTAAAAAAAAATTAAAAAAAAAATTCTGAAAAAAAATCTAAAATGAAAAAAAATGCCTTCTCGTCTTCCTTTTCTTCATTGTGATCCAAAAAAGTCAAGGTTTACAATTCAAAAATAATAATATTATAACAGTTTTAATAACAAATTTATAGTTCTATAACCAATTTTGGATATAATTAATGAAATAGAACAATAAAGGGGTGATATCAGTAACCACTCTCATTGATTGGGTTTAGCTATGTAGTCTTTCCATTAAAAGTTATTTTCCAAGCAAATTATTAAAAGTGCAGTTCCATATGGAATTTACTTCTTAGAAAATCTACCTTCTAAGATTTGAACATTCCTTGAGGATAAGGAGCACTGCATTATATGCTTCAGAGATTCCTTTAATATCTGCTATCCCATTAACTGTAGAAGAAAAGCATTAAAAAAATGTGTTTGAAAAAAGGCCCATTGGTAAAGAATATACTTAAAAAATGTAAAGGCTGATGGTCCCTTGATTTCACTGAGCGTGAAAATATCACAAAAGGACTGCCTGTTAAATTGTAGCTGAAATATATCATATTTTCATTTAAAAAGTTCCATTTCATATATGGTTAAAGAACATGCCACATGAATAGTTTGAGATTATTGCTAATTATCACTTTGTTGTACCAATCATATATAGGAGGAAAAATAGTTCCTTGAAAAAATGAATAAGGTTTTAACCCAGAAAGATATGATTAGTTTCCTAAAAACTTGTCAATGCTAATTCAACCCAGTGGTCTAATCTTAAATACAACATCTGGATATTTACTTCTATGTGTAGAGAATATGGCTCTCAAGGAAAGAAACTGAGTGTATTCTTCATATGATTAAAAAAATTTTAATGCGGAATTCAGTTGCACACACCATAAAAGAATTGTGCTATCAATTTTGAAATAAATAGTTGTTGGCTACAAGTATATGCGTACCTAAAAGAAAGGGCTGCCATTCTTTCCGAACTGCTGTAATAGCATAACTGACATGTTAAAAATTGAAAACTACTCATACATAGTTGAAAAACAACTGTTTGTACTATTGTATTGCTATCTAATACTAGATGTAATAGTGTATAATTATCAGGCATAAAAGATCAAGACCACAATATGAAGTTACAATTAAAACTGAATTATTATTAATCATGCCTATGCACAGGAAATAAACTCAAGCTAATGGCTAGCACTATCGTGTCATTAAATAAATGTCAATGAATTCAAGAAGGGTTGGATTTAGCAGAGACATAAGACTCCGTATGCTGATTTGTTCTTGACACCACCCCAAGCTCTGCCAATTGCTCTCCTACAATAATACATATTTTCAAACTGAATTTTCCCTATGAACATTGAACATCAACAGATGTAGGTTAATTTTGTGTCCAATAACTTTGGTGCTTTTCTATATTTTACACAAATTTGAAAAGCAATGCAATTCTGTTGAAAAGAAAATGGGTTTTAACACCAGTTTGCCATAAAATCTATAAATACACAATGCAAGAATAATATTCTACTTATTTTAAAATTGAATAGAATTGTCTTTCTGTTGTTAGAAAATTAGTGAATATTGCTATGTGAGCGTTTACTAGGAAATTCCATAGACAACAACAATGTTTTGCAAACATTATTGGACATTGAAAACTTTAATGTATTTCGCTTTGTCGAGAAGTTTAGTACTACATAGCATTTGATTACTATTATGAATGCATTTATTGGTGAAATAGTGATAAAAATGTGGGAGAACAAGTATATCTTTTAAAACTTCTTCCTTGGATCATATTTGAAACAGAGTAAATAATTCTTGACATTCTGAAAGAAAAACTAATGATATTTTTGAAAACGTTGAAATATTTTAACCCAATTTAAAATAAGCAAGCTGCAAAGCATAACATTTATCTTCTGCTAAAAAATTTAATGCTTCCCATCAGCTACAATTTTAATGTATTATTTTCAGATTATGACTTTAAGAGCTAATAAATTATTTTTCACATTGAGGAATGACTTCAAGATATGACTGTTGGGCAACTTTCAAAAAAATTAGAAATACGTATGTCATAGTTTCAAAGCTTCAGACCTACAGTATAATATATCAATAGTTAGTAAAACATTTTAGAATTTGCCCAAAAAAACTGCTTAAAATCAAGGGCAGTTGAGTAGAGCAGAGCAGAACAGAACAAGAACAGAAAACAGTTGAAGCAGAGCAGAGCAGAACAGAAACAGAACAGAAGAGAATAGAATGTTCTGATATATAGAATTAGTAGACTCCTAACACAGGATTCTGATTGACTAAAAGCCTGAATGGGGATTGGTTCAATAGGAACCAATCAAGAAGCTGCTATATAATAAAGACTTTAGTTGTTGTGAACCCGTCTACCTCACATTTTTCCGGACGGAACACTGGCGACGAGGATGGGATCATCCGAAACGCCGAGACTGAGCAAGCGCGACAAATAAAACTAGACAAAAGAACTATTGCAAGAAATACTCGCCGCCCGCACCCTTCCAAAGTCCCAAATGAAGAGGATTTGCGGAATCCTACGTTAGACCGTTTCCAAGATTATTTGGAAGTAACGAGATGGAAAGAGATCTTGCAGACTAGCGTAGAGAGCTGTTTCTTGACACAACTGCGGGCCCACAAATCTTAATGGTGGCCAAGCGCTTTGGTGAAGCCCCGAGCATGTGAAGCAATTGACTTGGCCAGAGCTCCAAAGAAAATACTAAAAAGGCCTTCCCCCAAACATGCACCTGGTGGTATCAAACCTAATAAAGCGGCACGAGTTTCTACTGAGAGACCAGAAAGAAGGCGAGACCATCGCTGACTTTGTGACAAGCCCTCCGACAAATAGGGGAGCATGCGAATTTCTAAAAATTTAGATGACGGATTGCGGGATCAAGTAATACTGCGGTTTAAGGAGCACTCTAATATACAGAACAAAACTGCTAAATAAAACCCAATACATAATTCGTAGCCGAAGCCATCGCCGAAGCCACAGCTGCTGAAGCCGCGAAAAAATCGGCCGGTCAAAATGAAACAGATGAACACGAACAACGAATGGAAATGGAGCCTGGACAGAGGAAGAGAAAACAAATTCCCCACCACCACTAACCACGAGTATAATGACGAACGTCAGAAGATCCGCGGGAGGAAGATGACAAAGTCAACCGCCTATACGCCAACAAGAAAAGGGCGGGCGCGAAAAAAGAAATTGCGGGAATACGCCGGCTGCGGATGGGAACCCATCCTCGCCGAGTTGCAGATTTCTCGATGCCATTTGCAGGGGGCTTCAAGAAGAGAGAGCATAATCGAGAAAGTCTGCAGAAACAAAAAAAAAATTACAGCCCCAAACAGACCGCAAACTCCCCCGCACAAACTGAGCCAAAACAAATGAGGAGAAAGTGGCAGCGGAACAAGCGGAGCCACTTAACCGCAGAGAAAAGCCCACATCAGACTTTCACTTATTTCCGCTCAGACGGAAAGCCGGAAGAAAGTAGAAAATAATCGTAAAAATAGAAGGCGCCCCTGCGAAATGGAGTAGACTCATGGGTCTTTTTCTATCAATGGTATCATGGACACCATCAAACAACTATCCCAGATATCAAACTCAAAGAACTCCAGAGACAAAAAGAACCCTGAAGGACTACCAAGGAAACGAATTCCTGTGGTAGGCCTAGGACATTCCGAGTCGCTACAAACAACATTGTCGAAAGTACTACCATTGACATAGTCGACGAGAACCGACCAAGCCTCCTGGGCATCGAATGGTTCGCAGCCATTGGGCGATCTGGATGACCGGAGGAACCGAGCGGTGGCCGCAAACCAAACTGGGAAGAAAACCTATCCAAGAGTTCCAGACGTTTTCGACGGCTCCCTAGCAGGTATCGGGGACCCCAATTTCCTTTAGTCTAGACCCCCAGGTAGCCCTAGAAGTAACTAAAGGCCAGATGAGTTCCTTTTCTCTGAAAGCAAAAATAGAAGGAAACAACAAAATAAATTAATAGACCAAGGGGTTTTAAAAAACCGGTGGACGCATGCTAAGTGGAAACGCCAATCGTAACACCAATTAAAACCAGAGCGGGTTTCAGTGCGAATTTGTGGTGACTACAAGGCTACCCTGAACCACGCATTTGCAAGCAAAAAAGCGCATACCCCAGTTGCCAGTCGTACAACACTTATTACATCTTCTTGGGGGAGGTAAAAAGTTTTCGCTAAACTAAGATCATAGCTCAAGCTTACCAACAGCTCCAGGAGACCCCATAATGGCTGAAGCAGAAACATATTAGTGACCCACAAAGCGGGCATTCAGTGCCAACAGACTACCAATTTGGAGTGAGTGTAGCCCCAGCGTTTTTTCCAGAGCCTCATGAATCCTTATTAAATGGGTATAAAAGGGGTCGTACCATATTTCGACGATGTCCTTATTTTCGGCCCAAAGATGCGATCCCAACTAAAAAAAAGATACTAAAGACATTACTAAACTAAATTCAGAAGAATCTGGAACCTAAAAGCTAACAAAAAAGAAACAAAATGCTGTATACATGACCTGACCTTGACGTCAAAATGCCTGGGCATACAACAATAGACGAGAGAGGGTATCATCTAAACTCACTAAAAAAAAGATCAAAGCTATTTAAAGACCGCACCAGAACCAACAGGAACAAAACGGAACCACCACACAGCGCAACATGATTGTCCCCACGCGAATGACTAGATTGGTCAGAATTCAAGCAGCCTTACTCGCTATTACTTCTGACCACATCGGCCCCAGGAAACAAATTTCCCATGCAGACGCGTTGAGCAGCAGCACCATACTGAATTATAGGAGGAAAGAACCCGGCGCCGCGAACATGAACACCTGCAATAGAAACATGCCCCGATCTACCAAGCAATGCAAATGATGATCACCAGAGCCACTGCACAAAAGACCAATTGACTGCCCGACTATACTGAAACGCAGTCCAGAGTAAACAAGGCTGGCCGGAAAATCAAAAAACTGAGAAACTTTAAAACCTTTCCGCGACCAGACAACCGAACTGCTCAATTCAAAAGCGTCTCCGTCTGTTGTTGGAGTCGATCACGGTATCCGATTACTTCCCCTCCCAAATATACAAAACTAAAGTACTCGGTATGCTCGCCGAAGGGGGCCCCAAACCCCCTTTGGAAGAAAAACCACATTGCTTAAATGAAAGCCTTGTCTGAACGCATGCCGGGCCCCCCCGCAGTATAGACAGGGGACAAATCGAATCTACTGAGGTAAAAATTCTGCACACAAATGCCACAAAGAACCCCAGAACCTTCCCCAACACAAAAGCACCCAAATTAAGGGATTGGGAAACCCCCACAGGGCCCCTGGTCATGGAATTCACATTGACTTTGTGCGGTCCACTAAGGGGCATACTCTTCCTACAATCTGTGTAATGACAATACTCGAAGTCCGTGCCGAGAGGATAAAAGCTATGCGCCCACTCTACGACAAGAGAAACGCCCGCTTGATTAAAACAAGCTTGCAGACCTTTTGCAACCCATGGCCTGACCGGACGTCCTAGTGTCGAACAACGGGGCCACACATTCAACAAGTACAATCTCGAACAATACCTAGCTCTCACCTAGGTATCTCAGACCCATGCCCTGATCGCGGCTGCGCCCACCAGGCCTGGCAAACGGCTTACGCGGCAGAAAAGAATGGTCAGGTTTACCAAAGAAAAGGGTTAGAAAAAATGGACACTCTGTGGAATGTCCAAGAAAAAAACATAAAATCCCGCCCTACTCACCCCTCCCAGGCATTATCTACACCGGGCAACGATACACAAACCAAAACGGCTGAAATTCACTAAATGAGCAGAAAACTGACGTCGCATTCTAGACAGAGATCCTGACCCAACAACTATATGCCAAGAAAAACCCCCACCGAAACTACCTCCACCATTTTCAAAAAGAAAGATTTTACCGGGGACCCATTAAATGGCTCCCAGGTACAATAACACACATATTACAGGGTCCCCGGTACCTCACCTACCGACCTAAAACCATAGAACGACGCAGAGAAGGCAAGCGCACATAGACCAGCTTCGGTCTCGAACATAGGAAAGAAAGTACAAACTCACAGCCACAAATATTAAAAAACGACGAAAAATCAAACGGCGGATGGGGGGGAAATACAAGAAAATAAGATAAAGCAATCCGCTTATAGAATTACAACACAGAATATGATATACAAACACAAACAAGGCGAAACAAAAGAGACTTTACAGCATTGAAGAAAGTTGCCGAAAAAATCCACTCAAGCCGGCAGCCAGGCCAGCTCGACCTGCCCCGGAGAAACCAGGACCCGGGCGAAGCGGCCAAACCGCCGGCCTAAAGAAACTCAAAGAGGCACGTAAAATGGCTGACTTCACCCTTTCACAGCAACCGTTCTCCAATGCGACAGAAAGCGACCGGAGCCAGACAGCAAACCCCACAATCTGAACAGTCAAAAAGTCTTCGCAGGAGACTGAACCGCGCAGAAATCAAGTCGAGTCAAAAGAAGCACCCACCTACCTAGCGCGGACTACAGCACCATGTACGGACTAACCAAGAGGGGAGGGGTTTCTGCATACTCTCAGAATTAGCTAGACCTCCCCAAACACAGATTCTGATTGCTAAAAGGCCTTGACCATGGGATTGGTCAACTAGGAAACCAAATCTACAAGAAAAACTGTCACAATGGCAGGCAAAACTACAACACCTGTCATTTGGCCTACAAGCCGGCAGGGCAAATCCCTATAAAAAGGCTGCCAACGGCTTGAGCCAATGTTCCGTTTCCCACTGCATGTATTATAATAAGACTTTGTAGCTTTGGCAACCCGGCTCTACCTCGCGTTTTCGGACGGAACA
>BHFT01023180.1:0-15682 GCA_004320025.1 Laticauda laticaudata
CTGACACAATTCATCCTCCCCGCATGCGCAGTGAACGCTTTGCATCCGCTATGCATCCTATAGGTGTCCGTGATGCATCCGCATCATCCGCTACGCATTCGCTCCTTCCGCTATGCGTCCGCTTCGCAATTATCCCCCAGAAGTGCATCGGATGTGTCATCTGCTTCCATCCACTAGGCTTCCTACGAACATTCGCTTGACATCCTCGCTACATACTACCCCCGTCCATTCCTTTCCGTTGTTTTCCGTTCTGTTTATGCAAATTTTGGGCACTTTTTGGAGCAGATAACAACAGATGGAGCCACCCCCGAAATTTTGCCTGTCCGCTATGTCATTTTGCATACATTTTGCATCCGTCGGCCAGTGGGACCTAGCCTTAAGTAGCTTTGGGAGGGGGTGGTCTATTGTATCTTCAAAGGGCATTAAGTGATCTGTCCTACCTCAAGGACTATCTGTATGTCTTATCAGCCTGTGAGGCCAATGTATATAACAGTGAATAGTGAAGGAACATGGAATGTTCATCCAGCATATCTGAAGGTTGCTGGTTTTGGGAAAAGCAATAGCTTAAAATTAGTACTTGATACATATTTTGTATTCGGGTTCAAGCAACCGAACCTCAATTTCCTGGATAAGCTCTAGAAAATATCTTTGCCCGCAGACTTAAAAAGGAAACATGCAGCAATATGTAACCTAAACTAGGGATCTGGTTGCAAGTAATGTAGGTGTTTAATGTAGGTTTTGTCTGTAATGTAAACCGGTGTTTCTCAATGTTAGCAATGATAAGATGGGTGGGCTTCAACTCCCAGAATTCCCCAGCCAGCATGGTTGGCTGAAAGGTCTTCTAGAATGGACAGCAAACTTGTTTTTTAAACCAACATACGGACAGTAGAAAGAGATATTTCTATGAAGTTGACATAGGATATGGCTAGATTTCAAGACTCTGCAGGAACTGATTACTATTATCACAGCACTCTTTGTTTTTATAATATAAGTAGTCCTTGCTTAACAACCAATCACTGTTAAGCTGGTTGCAGTATTGTGGAGTCATGTGATTTACAACTCGCCCTCCCCAAAACCAGCCTTTTCAGCAAAAAATGCCCATAGGAATGTATTGACTCACTTAATGACTGCCATAGTTACTTCACAACTACTGCAAAAAATATCGTAAAATTGGGTCAGTTAGATGGGTGCTTCAACTTATGACCATCATCTTTTATGAAGAGAAGTCTAGACTTAATTACAGTCATAAGCTTGAAGCTTCCACTGATCAACTCATGAGTAGATATTTATACTCCTAGAAGAGGCTTATTATCATGTACCATCTCTGACTGAAAGTCCTCTTTATTGCTTCTGTTCTACCTTTGGATACTACTATCAGATGCAGCATTATTGATCTTCTCAGCCAATTAGGTTGGCTAGAGAAAGAACTGGGAAAGCATTTATTGATTTAACCCTCTTTCTCATACAATGAACAGAGGCCAAAGTTTTTAATTATGCCACACATTAACCCGATCACTGATCCAAATAATGATCTCACTATCGATAGGCAATTATGGCTTTTTGCATTTTTGCTTTTACGACCTCACCCTCCCTCTCTGTCCACAAAACATCGAATACCAAAAGATGAGATAAACAATCCCAAAACAAAACAAAAGGCCAATGCTTTGTACTTTGAAACCAACTGGTTATTAAGATGCCTTTAGCCCTTTTCCATAAATATTTACGTGTTGTTTTCATTGTCATTTGGCCAAAGAACAGAACAAACTATTCTTGCTTGCTTCTATTGTTTGTGATGAAGGATACTGAAAGCACATGTCCTTAGAATGGCTGCATGTAGACACATATTTGTACATTATGGAGGATCACTGAATAAATGCTCTTACCATATTCATATGTATGCTGAGAGAGAAAAACGTGTTAACTTCAACATCTCTGAAGTAAAAAGATACCTCAGATTCTCTTCCACACAGTTCACTGTATTCTTTAAAACATATATTTTAAGATGTCTATGGAGACTCTCAGGCATCCAGGTCAGAGTTGTCCCCAAGGTGCTATCTTTCAAAATGGCAACTGGACTTTTTGGTTTTGCTGGAAGATGTTTGGCTTGTCATCCAAGAAACTTCTTCATTTCTGACTGAATGGTGGAGAATGGAAGGATTTATATACCTTGCAGTCATGTGGTTGTTAGCCCTCTTTGACTGCATGACAGCAAGGAATATAAATCCTTCCATTCTCTACCATTCAGTCAGAAATGAAGAAGCTTCTTAGGTGAGAAGCCAAATGTCTTCCAGCAAAACAAGAAAGTCCAGTTGCGTTTTGAAAGAAAGCACCTTGGGGGCATGTACTTTGAGATATTAATATATCTTAAATAAGATATCATTCTTGAGTGTGAATAATAACAAGAATTTAAATTTTAAATTACTATAAATAACTCCTGGAAAGATCAGAACAAGAGCACCAACATAGACAATGACTCGAAATAAAATAAAAACTCATGTTTGTATAGGAATCCTAAAGAATACACATTAATGAGCATAATTTAGTTCTGATTAAATAGATGAACATGTCTTCTTTACAAAATTGATGATTTGGTTGTCATTATCCTCAGATAAATGTGAAAAACCAATCAAAAGAACTATCTTGTGAATTTTTCAGCCACTGCAGGAATTTGGGAATCTAAGAGAGACTACCCAGAGAGGAGGCAGTCTAGATGACCTTACAGAATAACAGAATTGAAAGGGAGCTTGGAAGTCTTCTAATCCACTCTCCCTGCCCAAACAATAGACCCTATGTTATTCTGAACAAATAGCTTTTCTAAATCTTCTTAAAAACCTCTAGTGATGGAGCATCCATAACTTCTGAAGGGAAGCTGTTCCGCTGATTGTTCTCGCTGTCAGGAAATGTCTCCTTAGTTCTAGACTGGATTTCTCTTTGATAAGTCTCTCTACATTGCTTCTTGTCTTTCCTCCAGGTGCTTTGGAGATTAAATTGCCCCCTTTTTCTTTGTATCAGCCTCCCAATATTGGAAGACCGTTATCATGTCAATCCTAGTCCTTCTTTTTGTTAGAATATTTCCTGAAACCAGCCATCATACATTTTAGCTTTTTAATCCCTAAATATCTTTGTTGCTCTTTTCTACACTCTTTCTAGAGTCTTTTTTTAACTACTGTGCTGTTCTCTTTTTATCTATTCTGGTGATAATAGATAAAAGAATTAGATACAGTATTTTTATATGTGGTCTTACATAAGCAGTGTATAATGGTACTAATATTTCACTGACATTGATATTATTTCTCTGTTGATGAAACCTAGGAGTACATTGGCATTTTGGCAATGCAGCATGCTATTGGCTCACATTTATATGATTGTCCATTAGGACTCCTAGATCCTGTTACAATATGAACTTACTGTAACCCTAAATATAGCCCTAATCAAAATAAAAACCAAAAGCAGGCTTGCAAAATATATATTTTAAACACTACAATTTAATGTTTAGACATCCTTAAAATATATGTCATTTATTTGTTTTTAAAAAGGCAACATTCTAAGCTTTATAAGCATGATGATATAACAACATATGTTACTAGACTGGTGAGATGGATAAAGGGTAATTTTCACCAATCAGTTGTATCTTTATCATTTTAATTTATTCATAAGAATAACTGCGGCTTAGCCACATCTTTATGGTATATGACTGTTGCTCTATTGATCTTACCTTCCTTTAAAAACAAACCTTTAATGTGATGTTTACACTAATAATTTGAAAGAATATTCAGAGTAACTTTCAGAGAAGTATCTGATCAATTTGTTGCAGAAAAGCAACATAAACTTTGTGGAATCTAAAAAAAGGCATATTGATAAGTGTTCTATTAAATTTCTCTGAGTGTTCTATTTTAATTTCTTTGTGCCATCATGACTATGTTTTTGGTGTTTTTTTTAAAGAAGTTCAAATTAAAAAGTGTTTGCATTTTGGTACTCATTTCAAAAAGTATATTCCTCAGCAGTTTTACATCAGATACACAAAATAATTTTCTAACAAGGGTGATTTTGGCAAAGTACACTATAAAATTAGGAAAAGTGAATTTTCAAATGTAACTAAGATTTAGTTTGTGGATGGGTCTGAAAATGCAAACACAGATATGCTTGCACCTCACTGGATGCCTTCTCTGATATAACAATACCTGTAACTGCCTGATCTGGAGAAGCTGAAGACGGAGATCAGATACGTTGCGTTTCATGTTAAGGAGACTGAATTGCATCGCTGCGGAATTTGATGGAAGAGAATGACGTGTGCTTTTACTGGAAATCTCAACTTCTGCTAATGAATTCTTCCCAGTGAAGTCATGAGTGGATCCTAAAAATAAAGATAGGCAAATGACTTCATTAATAACCTTACTTCCCTCTCTTCTATTCCTCTTTCAATCATTAAAAATTGGAGCTCCCATGGATCACTTAATAAATTTGGTGTTGTAAAAACAGTATCAGAGATTATAATATAATGGGCACAATGGTTGACTGATGTGTTGACAGAGAACAGATGAGACAACAGCAAAAAGAGAATCATTGTCAAAATATAATTTATATATAATGTAAACAAACCTGGGATTTTTTTTCTGCTCAGATGAAATCTAATCATCAGTCTAACTGGATTCTGACAAATTCAGTAACATCTATAAATATATATGGATCATTGGTTATTCGGGTTTTCTCCCATGTAAAATTGGAAGTATTTTGGTGACGTTTCGACGAAATCTCATTCGTCATCTTTACTCTGAGAAGCACAAAGCCGAAGACACAAGCCTGAAGATGACGAATGAGATTTCGTCAAAACATCGCCAAAATACTTCCAATTTTACGCGGGAGAAAACCCGAATAACCAAAGATCCACATACAAATACACACACACACACACAAAAATAATACTGTAGTCACTACCACTTGATAATACAAATTGATTCTTTCCTTCATGAGGGTTAGCCAATGTGTTAAGGTATTGGGACTTAGATATATCTTGAAGTCCATTCTTAGGTAGAGAAGTTCCCTGAGTAATTTTAGGACCATTCACATATTTTTAGCTTACTCAACCCCACAGAGATAATGTTATAGGAAAAAACAAGAGGAAGGAGCACAATAACAGTGTCTTCAGCTTCTGACAAAACTTGTAAGAATTGGATTTGGTCAAGGTCCAATTTTTGGAGTTTCTATTATCCACTTGGTTGATGAATTATGATATTATGCAAGTCCAGGCAATTCTGGTTCATTTAATAAATTATGACTTGACATGAACCCAGCTAGAGGAAAAGAAGTGCTGCATAGTAAAAAGAGAAATTAGTAAAAGATGGAACCAGAGAATATATCCTTGTGTTTGAGGGATTAGAGGCTTAGTCTGCAGCCAGAGCTGTTTCTTTTACTTACTACCTGCAGCTACATTTTAGCATAATGTTCTGCTTTCCTGATATTTTGTTTTTTAATATTGTTGTCTTTGCTGCATCATACTACCCTCAACCTCTTCGCCTTTCTCAGCTTTAGCAACTGTAGAAAGTGTAGACTTCAGTGGACAGACTCTCCTAATTTACTGGCTGGGCAATTTTTTTTTTGAAAATTTTTTATTGATTTTCAATAAACAAACATACACAAACAAAACACAAAACATAAAAACATAAAACTTCCTTTTTGGAAAGCGGCTTCCAGGTTACATCTTTTTATACAGACATAAATTTGAATTTATGCCTCACTTTTTATCCCATTTCATATCTTATTTCCCATAATCCAACATTTTCTACATAGCTTCTCCCGTCTTTTCACTTCTTAATTCTTTTTATTTATTTCATCTCAATATAAATCATTATGCATATATTTTTGTCTGTTCTATTTCGAATTTTCTATTATCTTTTCTCATTAACACAAAAATTCTCCTGTAATCACTGATTGAAGTATGACGCCTTTAAATCTTTCCCCTAAATTTAACACTTAAAATATTATATACTTTTTCATTCTGATTCTGCTTAGTACATTCTAAAGCATACTATATTATAAAATAAAATAAAAGTAATACAGTTTATAATATAATTAAAACAATAATCCATAGCAATTTACTCTCATTATTAAATCCAGTTTTCTAAATTATTTCAACTTAAAATACAACATAGAATCTTATGTACTTTTGCAGCAGTCTCTTTTTTAATCATATTTTACTCACTATGCTCTGAAAAATCTTGTTTCTTATTATCTTGTTTTAAACCTTTTTAACTTCTCTTCCCTTTTTCCCTTCCCTTTTTTCTCCAAGTCCTGCCTTTTTCCCCCTTGTCTCTAATCTCCACCTTTAATCTTCCCTTCTTCTGTATTCTCTCTTTTCTGTTGTTTTCTGACATCTGTATCGATTTTTCACCTTATTTTTCCCTTTTTTGTTGTTTTTTTTAAATCTTAAATTCTCCATTCTCTTTTTCCGTCCTTTCCCTTTTCTTCTCCAGCTAAAGTTGTTTGTTCATTAAAGATGGCTTCTTCTTCATCCCAGTCTCTTGTTCTTATTTCTGGTAGGTAGAAATTGCCATTTCTAAAAAATGGAAAACAGATCCAGAAGAGCCCTTCCCTTCTTGTTCCTCTTCTTTTAGCTCTTTAAATTTTCAATTTTCAGTTTCATCAACAAGTAGTCCATTGCTATAAAGTTTTTTATACAACCCAAATGTTTTTAGTCTTTAAATAATGATTTCCAAAGTCCCAAAGTCACCAAGCAATCCACAATACACACAGACTGTTTCATTTAGCCTTTCTTCTTTTTATACTTTCTCTTCCTCGAGTTATAGTTCAATTACAAAGTCCAATTAAAATATATCTTTAGAAGTTTGTTACAGTTTAGCTCTGTTCTTAGAAATTCCAAGTACTCTCCTCCAACAAAATTCTAATATTTATTATTTTCCTCTCCCTTCTCATTTATAGCAAAAAGAGTTCTCTCTCTCCCCCCCCCCCCCGATGTTCAGAAAGCTTTATTGTCCCCTTGGCTTTAGCTTTCAAGATTACCTGCTGATGCCAAAACGGGTTTTTTCCGATTTCTCCATTCATTTGCTGTCACCGTAAGGAAGGAGAGTTGAGAAAAAAACAAACACTTCCCCTTAACTTTCCATTCGCCGCCCCTTTTTCCGCTCTTCATGGAACGACGTGTACTCTTTAATGAAGGTAAATTCGCAGGGTATTTAAAGTTGTTACCTATTATATATCCCGGTTAGCCAAAAACTTTCACTTTCTCAGCTTCTCCTGACAATTCTTATCTGGATGAAAGCTTCTTTGTGGCAGCCATTGCTGACCGTGCGCTCCCCACCACTTTTGGAAAAATGGAGTCTAGGTCAGCTGAGGAGGAGCGCATTCTGCAATCCCCCTGGACAGCCTGCTGGGATCTCCCCTATCTTCAGTTACCTCTACGGGATAACTATAGCCCCCAAATCCAGCTGGATTGAGGGCACTCCAGCGGCAAGCGTAGCAGAAATCGTGCACAATCACGGATTTCTGCCAACACCGAAGCTTTGCAAACCGGAAGTCCCCTGGCTGGGCAATTCTGATGGCTGAAATCCTTCCTCAAGTTGCTATGATTGAGAAACACTGCTCTAAATAACCCATCAAAGTACAAACCAAGAACAGCTACAAAAAAGCAGGGGGGAAAAGAACTGATAATCTACATTAACACCTTATGGCTTATACGAATCCCTTTAGTGGCATAATAGTTTTTATTCTTTTTTTAAAAAAATAAAATCCCTATGCTTTTTATTGAGCCATTTTCAAACAGACATTCATAAAATAAAATAATTTAGACCTACATAAAATAATCTAAGATAAAAGTAAACTGTATACACATTTGCACAAAAATAAAATATATATAAGAACAAAAGAAAAGGAAAACTTTAAACCATAAGAAAATACAAAAGAACATATAAATAAAACCTGTAATTATAGGTATATAAAGTTCACCTGATTCTATAAATATTTAAGAAGAAAAACTAAGCTTTTAATATTGACCAAGCCTATTCAAAAATGTTTTCTTAAAGAGAGAAAACATGACATTTTCAGACTAACAGATTTTTCTCAACAATGCGAAATCATAGTTAGACACAGAATTAAAGGAGAAATTTGTCCTTTCTGTTTGGAATTGGAATTTTTTTTTGTTATGGGTAGAGCATGAAAAACACATCTTTGTTCTGAATAATTCATTTTGTTTTCATATTATTTTCTTCCATTACTTTCCTCATTATCAGTTGGAATCCAGAATTGGGCAAGGCATGTTGCTGAGTGGGAAAATCTTAAACCTCTTACAATGGAGTTCATTCTTGACTGGTTAGATCATACTTTTATTTTTCAATTCAAGCCCCAAACCTCACTATATTTAGTTTTAAAGGAAGCCTAAACATAGCACAGAACTGTTTTTCCGGCCTTGATTTTCCATTGTTTCAAAATTTTGAACATCAGTGAAGTTGCAGATGGGCTTGATTCCAACAATAAAAAAAAAATCTGAATGATAGTTTTTCTGTCAAGCAATTAAAGTTTAAAAGGAATTTCCCATCTTGAAAGGGGAAAATGAGGTGAGGGAAAATAGCTCGTTTCTCTGCAATACGTCATGTGTTTTCCAGTTGGCATTTTGTTTGGATGATGTTTCAGCAATATAAAAAGGACTCTTACGTAATCTTTCATGCGAGAAATTAAAATGGCAGATGTAGATTCTTTTCTAGCATACCACACCCACCCAGCTGTGCCTGCCTCTTCGAACATGCAACCCTGGGCAATACCATGTTTAGAGGCAGCTCTGTAGGCACAAGAAGAAAGAGAAGAGAGAGAGAAATATAATGCTTGAGCTCAAGGCTTGGGTATGCTGTCTTCACAGGAGGCTACAAGACAACATTCAGCATAGATGTCTTCATGCAGTCTCTTTTAAAAGTCAATCCCTTTCCATGTACCTCCTTTATTATTGGAATTAATCATGGTGTAAAATACAAATGAAAATAAAAATTATGAGGAAATGGGAAAGGGAAAGAACTGACTTCCAAGTTTTTCAGTGCAAAACAAAACTGCAGCTTCAACTTTATAAAATTAACAGGTACTAACCATTTCTATCTCTATCTCTCTTCTTTATTTTATTTATATCCCATCTTTTGTATTTTTACAAATAATTCAAAATGGTAAACATTTTATTTACCATATTTACCATTTTATTTACCTCCTGCCTTTTATTTCCCCACCACAACCCTGTAAGGATGGGCTGGATTGAAAAAGAGACACTGTCTTTTATGACTAAAGTGAGATTAGAACTCTAGGTTTTTAGGCTGATCTAAGGACTAGACTATGGGTTCACAACTCCTGCTGGGAACCGGAAGTGGTAGATGGGCACAGAAAGCTTCATTTGCACATGAACAGGATCTAGGTTGCACATATGAAACTATCCCCTCTCCCCCACCACCACAGCCACTGGTCTGTGGAGCCAGGAAAGTTGGGGATTGCTGCACTAGACCACCAACTGGCTCTCTAAAGTAGATTAGTCAGCAAAACCCAAAGTTAAATTTTCATTCTTTTTCTGTCTCAAGCACTTAAAAGTGGTTTCCAAGTAGAAACAAAGTGGGATATGTTTGCTTCTCTAATTAAAACAGTCAATTTTGCCAACTTTGAAAGGCCTTTTAATGACCCTGAGGAGGCACATTCAAATGCCAGGCTTAGTGATAGCAAATAAATAGGAGACTGAAATTCTTGAAAGCATTTTTCCAGAAAGGACTTCTTCCAATTTATCACTTGTAAAAAAAATGATACATTTTTTGAAACACCTCAAGATGTTGTAGTTCTTTACTGGTTTGGAAAACCAGCTCTACACTTGTTCAAGAAAGATGGGCATTGAATTGATAGGATGAGTTAATTATTTTATATGCCCAAATTCTTTATCAACCAGGTATTGTATATTGTAAAACACTCCCTGAGGACACAGGACACTTCTGGAGGTTATGTGGCTGAGTGTTCTGTGCTCTTTTCTTTGAAAACCAGCATTTTATATACTCTTGCATTCTGAAGGGAAATAGACCAGGTAATATAATAAAAATGATTTTGTTTGAATTTTACTCCTTACATTACTACATTCCATTGTAACTGTCCCAAAATCACAGGAATCCAAGGCAGAATTTTATGTTTCCTTGGACAAAAAGCATTACAGACTTACAATGTCTTTATAATGCTTGTTCATACAAATTAAACATAGAGCTATAGAAGAAAACAAACTAAACAATTAATCTCAGTACTGAAAAGACTATCATCTTAGGATGCTTCATATTTAGCAAAAACAGTGTCTTGCTTTCTCTCCAGTTTCATGAAATTCCTTGGCTCCTTGGCCAGATTCTTAACAGTTGAAAGTATTATGGCACATTCAAATTTTTATGCTGATTCCCAGAATTTCCTTTAAGGTAAAATGAATTCTGTTGTACTTATCACATCACAAGAAAGCTTACCTGCCTTCTCAGCACTGCTCTTACTAGTTATAATTTTGACCATCTTCTCACTAAATGGAAGAAAAGTAGATAATAATTATATTAAAATCATCTTGATATTGTCAGATAATGCAAACTATTTAAATAATGAACTATCAATGCTTTTGCTTATAATTTTAATCTAAATTACATCTTGACTAGAATATAGATTGCCTTGTAATTTAATTACTTGCTATGTTCTATGATCTCACTTTAATATATAGTTTTAAAGAAGAATAGAGGTCCACCACCAAAAGAGATGATTAATTGAAATGTTAATCAGAAGAATAGGGCAAATCTTCATGAATTACTGTTGTTTTTACTTTATCCAACTTTCTAAAATGTGAAGATGAAATCTTGACTCAAGTGAAACCAACAAGGTCAGGATTTATCCTGGGACATGCCCCCCCCCACACCACCCCCATGGTGATCATGAATATCATTACAATGAAATAGATTTAATGATTTTATTTCATTTTGGGGTTTTTTACCTAGAAGGATCTTTGCTATTACTTGTATTTGGCCCTTTTAAAAGCGCAGATTGAACAAGGCCAGTTAAACTGGCAATCTGTTTTTCCATGGCTTGCATCCTCTCTCTGTAAGACAAGAGAATCCTTGGTTAAAGCCAAACAGTCATTTCCATGACTTGATTTTCTGAAGGGAATGAGGATCACAGAAAATTACTATGGAGTTTCTTTTATAGTCTGTGAACATCCATTTGCATGTATCATGTGACAAAAGGCCAATTGATTTATGTACACTCATACAAACACACAGACCCAACATGACTAACAGACTAACATTCCTGCATAACCAACAGTATATCTCATTGACCATACAACATTCCCTGAACACTTACAGACTCAAGAATTCCCATCCAACAAGGTCAATAAATATTTATCAATATTTGACTATTGACAAATGAACCAATCAGAAATTTAAACCTATTTTTTTTGTAAAAAAATATTTTTGCCACAATTTTTTTAATTTTGGCAAATTTAAGATGAGTGAATTTTAGCTCTCATGATTCCCTAAGTTGGCCGGGGAATTCTGGGGATTGAAATCTATACATCTTAAAATTGCGAAGACTGAGAAACACTGGTCTATGATATTTTAGCGTTTCTTGGTCCCTTATCTATGTCTGGTAGCTTCTGCTGCTTCCTCTTTTTGACCGAGTTAGAATTTCTTTCTTCAAAGGGAAGAATCATCTGAATTTTCTCAAGTTCTTGTACTCCCTATCTTAAATTCATGTCATAAACGCCTTGACTGGGTTTCTCCTGTTTTGTCCCTCTCCCTAAGTCTTCTTTGCCTCATTCTGAGGGACCAAAGTTTAAATAAACCCAAGTATGAAAAGAGATAGGTACAATTACAAGGGAAAACTTTCAATCTTTATATTGCATGCTCTTATTTTACAGTAACTCATTATGCAATAAAAATGTTTATTGCATAATGAAAATATAGATAGAATAATATTGAAATGATGACATTTTCTCATTCAATGACAGAGTATGGAGGGAAAGATGTTTGAACAGAAGCTATATCAATCATAGCACCAAGTTATACTTCTATACCTGCTTCTGATTGTTTTTCTTTTTTAGACGAACCAATTTTGGATAAAATATTAGTTCCCAGAATTCCTCATCATCAGCTATGTTAGATGGGGCTACTGAGAGTTGTAGTTCCGAATCATATTAATTTTGGAAATCAAATATTGTCATTGTCAAAATGTTGCCTGGGGAGTAGGAAAATCCTCATTCAAATCCTTGATCAGTCAAAAATTGTTCTTCAGGCAGACGTGAACCTTCAAAATATGAACTCCCTGAAAAAATAGTGGCATAAATGTAACTAATAAACAAAATTTTCTGGTCCTGTATAGAGGCAGATAAACACTGACTTATATCCTAACCATTATTATTTAGTTTGGCTGATGATGGTTTTCCAGGATCATAGCTCAGAGTCTTTCTTGATCTTTCTTCATAAACGGAGCTGCACTTGGAACTTTCTAAATTAAACCTAATGGTCTCCAGCTTTTGCACTGCAATTCACATGTGGCTACCAGAACTAGGCTGCAAAAATCCAGATGCTAACTAGATGAGTTATTTATTGATATTTGGATTCTTGGTGCTCTCTGAGTTTGCTTTCTTGCAGATGTTTCATTACCAAACTAGATAACTTCAACAGTTATTTATGTTTATACCCCACTGCAATCCCATAGGATTTCTGGCAGCTCTACAAGAATACATGAATAATTAAAAGATCTGTAGACCAAATAAATGAAAAAAAATCAGTGAAATATCCAAAATTAAAATAATTTGAAATCAAGAATTAAGTCCAAAATGCTCTCCATAAAAATTCCATTTCCAACTGGACTCTTGGGCTCCATCAAACCTAGCTCTCACTGTCTGGAGCAATTATGTATAGAAAAACCTGTTAGTCCAATTCATACCATCTAGATCACTGGTTGTAGAGGGCTGTCCAGTTATTGGCCCTTTTAACCACAAGCCAGTTGTATATGTCTAGAGGGAATTGCTTAACCTCCTTGATGAGGAGGCTGCCTCAGGTAAGGTTGGAAATAGTAGTATTTAGCTATGGTTATAATTATGTTAGGTTTTTTTAAAACTATGTTATAAGTAGAACTCTCTCTCTTCTCTTGGTATCTTTTACAAAGCTTTAATCTTGGAATTGCCTCATGTCCTTCTAGTCCTTCTCTCAACTTGGCTGAATTACAGATTATTCTGCTTCTTATAATTTAGCCAGACCTAGGGATACGGCAAACATCTCCCCTTCAATCCATAGCTGGTTCTCCAGGGGGTTGGTGGAAAAGGGAGAAATGGAAAGCCGTGTTTGTCTATGCAACAGGAAAGGGATCTAATTTTCCAGTTACCACTCATCCCAAGGTAAGGGTTACGTAAGAACCAAAGTGCTTCAGACAGAGTGATTGGTTTGACCCTGTAGGTGCCTTGCCCTTATTCAGAGCCAAAGGCTAAAATGCCTGAAGGCTACCACCAGTAAATAGGAGCTGACAACTCTTTTGACATCAAGTCAAATATAAACGCTGCTGATCAAAATCCAAATACACTTTTTTTGGCTGCAGTAGTGTACCATCAAAAATACCTGCCTTTTTCATGAAGCACCTTTTACAGTAGGTCTGTATGAAAATTCCTTTTGGCTGAGAAATGAAAATTTGTGAGATCAAGGAATGAAGCACAATAGTAGAAGAGGCTATCAGCTAAGATTAAGCATAATCTTAGGAAAGGAAAGGAAAATGTCATTCTTGTTTTAGATCATGCAAAATCTGAAATAATTTTGAAGAGCAAAAGGAAAACCATTTCCTGGCATCCCTCTGAAGCTCCAATAATGGGCTAGATTGATTAGGCCTTAAATTCAAAGGAAGACTCAAATTTAGAACTTTTGCATCTTTACTTTTTTAATTAAAACAATCAAAATTTCTCATGATTTGGACACATAGTATGAAGACTTAGCTTTTTTGAGAAGTATGTAACATTCAAGATAGCTAAGGAAAACAGAAAAAATGGACAACCATCAGCAAAGTGAATGGGTTAAATTACTGCAGTTATGGGGGTACTATTGGGAAATCTAAAGGACCAGTTGTGAACAGATCATCATGGAGAAATCTACCTATGTGGTCACTAAGAGGTAACACAAACATGGTAACATATAATCTATCAATCAATCAGTTAGAAGACTGTTACGGTAGAAGGCCACAAACCACTATGCAAGTAGTTCTCAACTTATGATCACAATTCAGCCCAAAATTTATGTTGCTAAGTGAGACATTTGTTAAGTAAATTTTGCTCCATTTTATGACCTTGTTTAAAGAATCACTTTGGTTTTTAAGTTAGCAACATGATTGTTAAGTAAATCTGGCTTTTTCATTGACTTCTTGTCAGAAAGTTGCAAAAAGTGACTACATAACCTTGACACCCTTCAACTGTCAAAAATATAATGTCAGTTGCCAAGTGTCTGAATTTTGATCACGTCATCATAGGGATGCTGCAATAATCATAAGTGAGAAAAATGGTCACGTCATTTTTTTCAGGACAATGGTAACTTTGAATGATCACTAAATGAACTGTTGTAAGTCAAGGACTACCTGCATATTTCCAAGACTCCAGTTTGAAGACTTATCTATATTGGCAGTATCTTTTTTTAAAAGATACAATAATGTTTGTTATAGAATAACAATTTTCCTATCTTACTTAACAAAAGATAATTTAAGTTAAGGTCATTATAATTCATTAAATTGATCTCCCTACTGGACTTAACACTATTTACGTAATGCTATGATTCCTCATTTCTAAGTCTTTTAGGCCTTTCTTTTCTTTTCTTTTTATATTTATACTGACAAAAATACAAATTATGTTTGATAGAGACATAAATTAGAAAGTCAATTGTAAAATCTTCTATCAAGTTTACATGCTCATTAGTTGTTGAGTGGTTGAGCTCTGATCAAATCAAGATGGATGATATTTCCTCAAAGATAACACAAAATTTGCAGAAGGCTATTTGCACTATTTATGAACCTTTCATTTTTTTATTTTTTATCCTAATAAAATTCATTATTAGATCCCACCATGGTCTAATTGGAAGGTTTCACAGAGAATAACAGGGAGATGAAGCAATGTTGACTTAGGAACAAAGGTTATATTTTGCCATGAAGTGAGAGTAGAGAAAGGTCAGGACAACACTTATTCCACTCACCCACTGCCAGTTAGAATAATTGGACCAAATACAGACTAATTGAATCTTTCCTCTGAGGTTAATCTCAGTTCATGGTTGGCAATAAACATCTATAGATACTTGGAGGTGGTTTTTTTTTAATTAAAATTGAACCTGATGCCTTAAAACACCCTTCCCAATTTAGTTAGGGGTTCTGGGACTTAACATATCTGTAGACTATCATATCTGTCAATTTCAGGCCTTGCTTTGAAGGGATTGACAGTCTGTGAAAATATTAGAATTGGCATCTGCTTTGCATTTGCCATGTCATGCCACTGCTAATCAAACTGATTTCCCATATTATATGATTGTATTAAAATCTTGAAAATGTTATGTTTTCTAGGTTGATTACCATATGTATTCACATAACTGGTTTGCATTCAAAAGAATCTTCCTGAAAGGCACCACAACCACAAAAGCTTTTTTTTTTTTTTTGAAAAACACTGCTCACAGAG
>BHFT01023184.1:0-18376 GCA_004320025.1 Laticauda laticaudata
TAAAGTGAAAGCAGCTTCTGTACTTTTTCACTTTCCTTCCTTTCTCCCATAAAACTCATGGAATTGTGCCCATAAAGATTGCTCATATCTGTTCAGTCTGTATAGCGAGCACGTCATAATGGCCACAAGTCTGGGAGAACTTAAAGCTGCTATCAAAGGGATGTTGTTATCTGATAAGTAGGTGACACTACTCTGGTTGCAAAAGCTGAAGAATGATCATTTTAAAATTTAGAAAAGCAAAGAAAGATTATGTCAATTGGAAAACTGAAGGCACTTGACTTAAGGTAAATAATGAAACAGTAGAGTCAGTTGGCAGATATAATATTCCGGGCTCCAAAATTAACAAAGTTGATTGGTATGCTGAAGAATTTCACAGAAAAATAGGGGGGAAAGCCCACTGGGACTTAGATAATCTCATGAAAGTTAACTCAGTGTTATTCCCTCATACGATGTACAGATAAGAAGGCTAGTTTCTGCACAAAAGCAGGCAGGAAAATATTGACTCCTTTGAATTATGATGCTGGAGAAAGCTGATTTGCATTCCCCTGACTGCAGAGAGAAGACACCATTCAATACTGCAGGAAGTCAAGCGAGAGTGTTCATTGGCAAGAAGGATTTTTTTTAAAAAAAGATCAAACGCGGATTTACTAACTAACAGATAAAATACATCCACAAAGAATCTTAGGAAATATTCATTCATAGAATGGGACATATGTTGGAGAACATTCTTTGTTAGTCTGATCTACGTCAATAAACAGAAACTCACCTATTATTTACATAGCCCAGTATGAGGAATGTACATAACTGAGATATATGGTATATGGAGAAAAATAAGTTCATGTCCACTTTCAACCAAGAATGATCATTTATGAAATGTCTCAACAATTCCTTGGAAAATTGGGAGTTTTTAATCAAAATCTATAATAGGTTGTAATTCTACAATCAGGTCACATTTTGTAATGCATATTTATTTCCTGAAAATATTCCTTACATACATGTCTGCACAACTTTTCTTACATTTTTCAAAAGCAATTCTATTTTATGCAAGTTTCACAAATACATGTTATGTTATGAGAATTTTTCTATTGATTGATAATTCACAGTGGAGTGAACTCATTGTTATGTCACAGCAGAGTCGATTTTTAGAGAATAAGCATTTCGGTGTAATAGAAACTGGGGGTAGATTTCTTTCCAGTCCCTAAACCTTGTAGACTTGCTATGAATAGTTCAGATTCATTTCTAACTAGATTACCTCCATCAGTTTTTATGTGTAATGTCCACTATCAGTGACCATTATACATGGCACCTAGATGTGATTAATATTTTGGTTTATAACTAAGGTCTGTGAAATGAGCTATCATTGGTAATTCATTTTAACATTTACACAAAAGGCAAATTCAGTGGCTTCATAATGCATGATATTATCATTTACTCTAGTTCATCAACTGCAAAAGAGAAGAGATTTTAGTTTTTAATGTAATTATCTTTGAAAGAAATCTTTAGAAGAGCAAAGGCTTCCACTTCCTCTGGGGTTAAATTAGGTCAATAATAAGTACTATATTCTGCATTAAATTAATTTATATTATATCTTCTAAAAATTAATTATTACTTGAATCAATTTAATGTATAGTAATTATGCATTCTTCTTTTTGTTTCCTGCAATATCACCTTTGTTAAAAAAGGGGGGAGGGGGAGGGATAAAATTAATTATGACCAATAATTTTAATTCAAAGGGGAATAATTATAACGCAATGCTGGGTGTAGATGATGGTGTCATTTTCTAGTTAACTGAAGCATTTAAAGATTTGCCATCTCGTTCTTTGCCTAATTAAGCCTTCCTAGTAAAATGTCCTTGAAAGCCACAATTTTTCCAACCAATGATCAAGAGCCTGACGGCGTTTAAGAGCCCAAACTTGCAATCAACACTAATTCATGGAAACATTTCAGGATGTTAAAGGGAGGTATGATGATTATGACAATTAGCATCCACATGTCATCAGAATTAAATATGATATCTTGATAATCCTGATGCTTATTATACTGAGTCTGCATTATAGAATTTTATGGAGTAGGTTAATATTTATTCATACAAGAGTGATGAAATACCAAGGTCGAGTGTTCTGTTTCCTCCCTATAAGAGACATAAGTAAGATTCTGCCTTCTGTGTTCTGCCCAATTGTCTCAAAATGCTGTTAATCTCTGCACAGTTATTTAAGCAACCTGGCTATTTCTGTCTCTGAAATATTGGGCCTAGGGATAGCTGAGTCCACATCACTCATGCAAAAGATATAGTGTATCACAATGGCCCAATAAACATCACTCAACCTTACAGATTTCACAGGCCCCCTATGTAGATAATAGGGAGAAATAAAGGTCTCTCCATTCTTCATTGTGGGTTTAAAAAAAAACCCTACACTTTTGCCTTTGTTTCTCATTTGAGGAAAAAAACGGAAAAGAAAAATATGAGCTGTGCTGGTACAGTGGTTAGAATGCAATACTGCAGACTAATTCTGCCAACTGCCAAACAGTTTGATTCTGACTGGCTTAAGGTTTCCTCAACCTTCTATTCTTCTGAGGTCCCAGATTGTTTGGGGCGACATGCTGACTCTGTCAACTGCTTGGTATAAAGCACTATGAAGCGGTATATAAGTATAAGAGCTATTGTTATAAAACTATCCAAAGATGGCCGATTCTTTTCATTTCAGAAGTGGGATGGGATGAAATGAACCAACCTTATTATTTATAGCCCAATTCGAAGGGTTGACTGCTTGTTTAAAACTTCATCATGGTGATTTTCTATCTAACTCGTTTCTATTATGAATTCTTGCAAATGGGAATAAGGTTAATGCCAAGATATTACAACATGCTGTAAATATCTGAAAAAAACTTTTTCTTCTTTTAAAGCAACATAATCATATGCTAACTTTGTCTTATGTCCAGGATAAATTGGGTCATCTATTTTGGAAGAGTCACTAGGAGGACATATAAACATTCACTTTTGCAATAGGTTAAATCTTATTGGAACAATCTTGGATGGATTTATATTTCCAGGCCAATTGAAGACAGTCACATGTAATTAACACTCCCTATGAAATGAATAAATACAAATGCAATCCTTTTAAATAATTCAGTAAATAGTTGCCTAGGAAAAATCATATTAAGACCATTCTAAAAAATATGTTCAGAAAAGTTCTGTTTATCAATTACCTCAAGCCTGTGGATGGTTTAGATCAGAGGTCCCCAGCCTTTTTTGTACCAGGGACCGGTTTCACGATTATTCATTCTTCCACGGACCGGTACCTGAGTAACGCAAGACTCCACCCCCATCGGGATGGCTCTTCATTCGAAGCCGCCCCCCCCTCGACGAAACTAAGGCGCGAGGATTCCTTCAGCACCCGCTTTCCAACCAAAAACCCGGAAGCAGCCGAAAACCTAGAAGCGCCGTCAAAACAAGATGGCGGCGCCCAAGCTTTGCGGCCTGGTACAAAATGATCCACGGACTGGTACCGGACTGGGGACTGGTGGTTGGGGACCCCCTGGTTTAGATCACTGGGTTTGGCTTTGACAACAGAAGGGATTTTGATCACTTAGGAAGTTTTATATTGATTTAATGGTCAAAGCAAAATCTGAACCAAGAGTTTCTTCACACATGTCTTAGCTATTATTTGTACATTTGTTTGTATAATTATTTTCTCTGCTGATTCTTAAATCAAAAGTGCAACACCCGCTTCATTTTAATTTGTACCGGTTTCTTGATCAGCTTTCTTCCCACTGAACACAAAGGTACAGTTTTTCCCAATCTCATTCAATTGCTAGGTCTCCTTTTAATCTAGATGAGTGGTTTTTATGGATTCTTCACACACGTTCACAGTAAGTGACATTTCAAACCACATCATCTTTTCATTTCATTTCATTGAATGAGTTTCATATTTTTGACACGACTTATCACATCAAGTTTGTACTGAATATCGACATGGGTCAATTTAATTCTCTTTAAAATGATAACATATTATCAAACCTTATTAAAATCACTGATGGCTGACTGCTGTAACCATATATCAAAGCCAAAACAAACCTCATGAGTAGTCTTGCTGAAACCAGAATCCCTGGCTACCATCTCCCTCCAATGGAACCTGTAATATTGATACTCTAATCTGAAATTCTGCATTAGTACAACAGAAATCTTGCCTACTTGGAAAATATCAAATTATTCCTAAATTTATCTGGTCAGAACAATTTGATTATGTGTACTGGTAATCCTTCACTTACCGATCAATTGTAAAGAATGATAATGACTAAAATCATGATGAAATTATGAGTAATAGCTATGAAAAAAAGCCATTTTTGTGTGCTATAGACTTATAGAAAAAAAACACACCAAAAAATCATATTGCCAATACTTTGATGGTCTTACATAAATTTCTTATTTGTTTCCAGCCTCTTAACAATTATTCAGTTCAAAAAATAGCAAAAAAAAGGGTAAAAACACATCCTTAACTTTCCCTCCAAGAATTTATGAAGCAATGGGACTGTTATGATTGCAAACACAAATATTAGGTTTTGGGGCAATGTCCCAGATAGGCTTTACAGTGGCCAAATGCTGATACAATTGCAATGAATGATAAATGTTGAAGTTGTTTTCCACAGTGGAGCTCATCCTTCCTGATGTTTATGCTGCCAACTGCTTACAAACCAAGATTGTCTTCCTGAATCTGATTAAGTTCTCCCAGAGTCAGGAATATGATCTATGAAACCAAAATTGTTCTAGAAAAAACTCAATGTCTATCTCCTATCTAATTCTAACCAGGACAACATTGCTTCCCTTTTCTAAATCAGTCAAGGTTGTCTAAGTACTGATACTTATCTGGAACTTTGGTAGCCTAGAATCACCAAAAATCCCACCTAGAGAAAGTGAAAGTATATCTAAACATGTTCAAGATCAGGGAGCCAATAACATTTTTTAATGTTTAAAATAATTTTATAATTATAAGGTTAGTGCGCCCATAGTTTTAGAAGCTTATACTTTAGATGTTTTAGATGTTTATACTTTAATACCTAATAAAGGAGAATATTTGTAATTCAGGATTGAAATAGCAATAGCAATGGCACTCAAATTTATATATGCTTCATAGTGCTTTACAGCCCTCTTTGAACAGTTTAAAAAGCATATTGTCCCCAACAATATGGCTCCTTTTAGAAACTTCAGAAAGATGGAAGGCTGAGTCAGTCTTAAGCCGATAAACTGCTGGCACTGGGCAGAATTAGCCTGCAATACTACATTCTAACTACTGTGCCACCATGGCTCCTGAGGTGCCCTTGGTGCTCTCATCTTAGTGCTAACATCTTATTGTTTACAAAAACAAAATTATGCTTAACATTTAATAACCTCACCATCCATTTAAAGAAAACTCTCTGCAGTACCATTAAATCCAATCCAAAGTTACCTACCAATGTCACATTATTGACTGATGATGTTTCATGCTTTGCTACGGGGTATTCAGGAGGGCCACATGACAGATAGGATGCTATTTGGGCTACTGTGGTAGGGCTACTGTGCAAGAACTCACTTTTTATATTCCTTTTTATACTCACTTTTTATATTCCATACATTTTATATCCATGTATAAATATTTAATAAATATTTATATTTATACATCACATTATCTTTTTATATCAAGCAAAACAGATCTGTACCAATATTTAAAGAGATGGATGCATTGCGATGCACTGAAAACTACATAAATTACTACAAATACTATTGCCTATATGACAATGCCTTGGCACAAGATACACAAAATCTATCTTGATTAATTACTAAACTTAAAGTACAGTGGAAAGCCAAGCAGTACTTTAAAACCTTTCTTTTATAATGAAGTCACACTGGCAACTGTTTAAAATTGAGAAAGATTAATTCTCAAGGGAAAAATGTCCTATCTCGACTAAGACTTTGTTAACAGTTGAGTCACTTCCTACTTAGACTACTGTAATGTGTTCTGTATGTAACTGCCCTTGAAGAACACTGAGGATTTGCAACTGGTTTAGAATGTGGAGGCATACACGGTGTTGGGTAACCCTTGATTTTCTTTGTACTTCACCTTTGTTGTGCAAGCTATACCGGTTTTCAGGTACAATTTTTTTTTCTAGGTACAATTTGAAGGGGTGTGCATAAGCGCACCAACATGCCTACTGACCCTGTCCTAATTTTCCCTTTTATTTGTATCTCTTTCATGTATTAAAATCATGTATGCACACACACACACACACACACACACACACAAATACATGCTCAACAAACAAACAAATAAATAAATTAAACAAATAGAAGTGCCAAAAGCCCCACAATTAAAGCCCCCCCCCATAGCATGAGGCCAAATTAGATAAAGTAGTGGGAAGAGGGAATAGCCTTGAGGGATAGAAGATGCTACCAAGCCAAAATGGACAGATAAAAAGACCCTGGGCCTGAGCCAAGAAAGTAACATGAATAAACATGTCAGATAAGATAACCCCTTCCCAGTTCACACAAACTTAAGGCTAGGTCCCACTGGCCGTATGCATAAAGGACACAGCAGACGAGCAAAATTGTGGTGGTGGCACCATCCATTGTCATCTGCTCCAAAAAGTGGTGAAATTTGCATAAACAGAATGGAAAAGAATGGAAAAGAACGGACGTGGGTAGTATGTAGCGGGGATGTTAAATGGATGTTCATAGGAAGCCTAGCGGATGTATATCGGATGCAAACCATTCACTGCGCATCCTTTCTATTTCCGTGCTAGTAACGCTGTGTAGACGTTCCATGTACCTTTTCTTTCCTCCCTCTTTCCATTTTTAGCTGCAGCGGATGTGAGTTGCGAGGATGCCCAGAGGATGCAGAGAGGATACAGCAGATGTTTAATGGATGATAAACGGACATAGAACGTTTGTTTTATGTTATGTTATGTTGCTGATTTACATCGTACACGGCGGAAAGTTCATCCATTCACAAAGTTTTGTGCAGCTCAAAACTTCTTGCGCAGATGAAATCGCAGTGGACGGATACTTGATGGATAGAGTGTATGAAAACACATATGCAATGAGTACACAACGGATGCATAGCGTTTTCTAATGGATGCAAGTTTTTTTAACGTTTTACATCCTCTTTGCATCTGTAAGTGCAGTGGGACAGGGCCTTTAGAGAGGGAAGGAGAAAGTGCATTGAGATCTGCAAGATTAATATAACTGATGCAGTAAAAAGTACTAATTTGCATAGCCTTTATTTCTTACTCTTCCATGAAGAGCTGGCCAATAGAGTGAAAAGGTTTCGTCTTCCCTTAAATATTGCCATCAAATGGAATGGCAAAGGAAGCATGCCTTTTCTAAAACACTCCTGCTCTATGAAACTGCACCCACCCCACCAATGATCCAGCAGGCTTCTACCTTCTTAGTCTTCCTCATGGCTATAAGGAGTTGGCTTTTCTACAAGTACTGAGACAGATGAAGCTGGAGTTGAAATGGCTCTGTTGAACACAATGGTGGGATTCAAAAATTTTTACTACCAGTTCTGTGGGCGTGGCTTGGTGGGCATGGTGTGGCTTGGTGGGCATGGTAGGGGGAGGATACTGCAAAATCACATTCCCTCCCCACCCCACTAACCTGCTTTCCAGCTCCATTCTCCTGTGCAGGGTAACAAAAGAAGACCCAGCCAATCAGCTGGGATTTGGGAGGNGGGTAACAAAAGAAGACCCAGCCAATCAGCTGGGATTTGGGAGGCAGAGAATAGATGGGGGCAGGGCCAGTCAGAGGTGGTATTTGCCAGTTCTATGCACTACTCAAAATTTCCGCTACCGGTTCTCCAGAACTGGTCAGAATCTGCTGAATACCACCTCTGTGGAATGCATCAGAGAGAGTACATTGAAAAGTGACAGGTTGTTGTTGTTGTTTAATTTTTATTATTTTTGTTGTGTTTTGGTTTTCATTGCTGTTGTGAACTGCCCAGAGTTATGATTTTTAAGATGGATGTCCTTATAAGTCTTATAAATAAATAAAAAAACAAGGCTCGTTCATTTAATGTCATTATCTATTCCCAAGCACATTTTTTTTTCAAAAGAATAGAAATGTTTGGTATGATCTATTGTTAGTTCGGCAATATGTCCTGAAGCTGATCAGCAGTGCAGATAACAAAAGACTTCATGAGGGGATGTTTAATGTAAATATATTAAATATCTGCATGCATTTAACAGAACATTGCATTTGGTGCTAATGATTCATAATAGGAGACAGAGATAGGAGATTCATAATATAGGAGACAGAGACTTAAATGTCAAGTTATTAATATATGCAGCAATGATAGAGATAGATGGCAAAACTTACCTGTTGGTTGCCCTATTATTAGATCGGTGGTAGACAACCTACAGCCTTTGACCTAATTTGAATAATTATATTGTTGCAACAAATCTTGCTTCCAGATCAGGACACAAGACCACGAAAGGTTGGAGAGTATAGGTTTTATTTGTGCACAAAGGTTCAGAGCATTAGCAGGGCAAATTCTGAACCCCTAGCTCTTCCTGAGGCGTCACTTTTATACATTTCATAACCTCAGCCTAGCCCGGGGCTTTTCTTATGTTAAACTATGCCAAAAAGGAAAAGTACATTTCTGTTATTTTCCAGACCCATTCTTATTCACTGAAACATGCTTACTTCCAATTCCTTTGCTCAGCAATTTCGAGGTTTTGCATAATATTTCTATAAGAAGCAAGGTAAGGGGTCAGAGGATTTCTGGTAAATGCATATTTTGTTTTTGACCTTCCAAGCTGCTTCATTATGAAGGAAATCAGTTTGAAGCAGAAACTATGTCTGCTTGTTAGGGAACAGAAAAGATAGTCTTAGAAAGAAGGAGAAGAAGGTGGAATCAAATCTACTCCACTGCTGGTCGCAGATTTATCATATGACCTCAGAACTTTTCTCCTT
Source organism: Laticauda laticaudata (assembly GCA_004320025.1). Taxonomy (NCBI): domain Eukaryota; kingdom Metazoa; phylum Chordata; class Lepidosauria; order Squamata; family Elapidae; genus Laticauda; species Laticauda laticaudata. The sequence goes on from BHFT01023184.1 coordinate 8,945, forward strand.
AGTACCATAAAACTGAACTGCATAATGCTGTATTAGTTTACAACAAGAATGTTTCATAAGTTATGGCAAAACTGGGGAAGGACAGACAGCATTCAATGTTAACAAGGTAGCAGCATCTGCTACCTGACCTTGCTGTCTACTGAGGTTCACCAATATTGAAATAAAACTCTAACTGGATTATGTATATGAAGTGAAGACTGTTATGGAAGGGATATTGGCCTTTGTTCCAGAAGAATAATACCACTGGCCACCCCTAGTTACTGCAGTTAATGTAGCCAGAAGACCCTTCACTCCCTTTAAAATTCATAGAATACAGAAGTGAGTTGAAGAATGAAGTATCATGAATCCCTCAGTAAACTGAGCATCATGAAAGTCAACAGAGGTGTTGTTTTTTAATCAAGCAGAAGAAACTTTGATCCCTATAGATTATGAGGGACTGATCTTCCAATATACACAAAAAAAGAAACTTGGAAAAAGATGGAAAGCTGGGCATGACTGGAGCCAAACTCCCACCTGACCCGAGCCATTTCCTTTTGTCAAAGATACACATATTGGCTGACCACCCCATATCCTGAGGAGTCCTGAGGGCATTATTGAGTACTTGTGGAGTCTGTCAGCTGTTGGAAAGCAGACTTCCTCACTTAGAGGAAGTATTCTCTTGGCTGCCTCAGGAGACAACTCTTCTGAACTAACTGCAGGAATGAGATCAGCAAAACAAGTTCCCATTTGAGAGGATCAAAATTGGCTTTATCTGAAAGCTTATCAAAATGCTGTTGATGGACAGTAATGTCATTTCAGTATGCAGTCCCTGAGAGTATTATAAAAATAATCCCCCAACTATTTTTTTTCTGAAAAGTTCTGGGATCCCCTAATTTTCATTAAAAAAAAAGATGAACAGGAGCTATTTGGCAGATAATCTGTCATTTCTTGGCATATTTTTGAGGACAGCCTAAAGAGTCATCTAATTGTCCTTGACAGCCTACTTGGAAGCCGGAGGGAGATTACCAGGGATATGGTCAGAAATAGCAGATCTCCACAGTACAAAAAGATGGGTGTGATTTGCCCAGCATTTCTTAATGGTATTTAGGATTCAGAGGAAATGACATTTCCAAAGCAAAGAACCACAAGTCTAAAAAGCTAAAAGCTGTGGTAATATACAAGCTAAAAGGCAGAGTGCAGAATTAAACTATAACGTATCCTTTTACTGCTAATAATAAAAACCGTGTTATCATGACGCATCCGCAGAAGAGCAAAAAAATGTCCATCCAGAGAGAAGTTATTTTTGCACTTACTTGAACTACCCTGCAAGGAAGTCTGCCTCAAAAAATCAAGAAACTGAAAACTAAGGCTGACATCTTAACATCTTAAATGTACGACACAATCAAGAAAGGATTTGTACTATCTTACAAAGTGTGCTTGCTTACCAATTGCTCCCCATGAAGCCGCACATATTTCTAAGCTGACCCGTATTTAGACATAAGTGAAACAAACTGCAGCCTTGATATCTGAAAGGGCCTGTCAAATTTAAGGAATTTTTTTTTCATTTGTTAAGAGTTTACATTTTAATTTGATACTGGTAGAACAACTGAACTTATTAAGCAAGGCAACTTGTTAAGTGAGTAGTGCCCCATTTGACAATCTTTTGTGACATGACTGTTAAACAAATCACTGCATTGCTAATCGCTGTTAATCAAATCTGGCTTCCTCCATTGACTTTGCTTGTTAAAAGCCAGCTGGGAAGATTACAAATGGTGGTCACATGACCATGGAATTGAGTCCAACTGCCATAAATACATATTAGTTGTCAAACACCTGAATTTTGATCATGTGCCCATGAGGATGCTGCAACAATTTTAATTGTGAAAAACATCCATAAATCACTTCAGGGCCATTGTAAATTTGAACGGTCATTAAATGAATGGTTAAGTCAAGGTCTGCCTGCATCATCATCTTTTAACAACCCCATAATCCCTTCTGGGGGTGGAGTCTGGGCAACTGAATGGAGCTTGCAGAGTGTTTAATGGCCGGATGCCCTTCCTGTTGCCAATGCAGAATTTTATTCAGAAGATATATTATGTCCAGAGTGGGAAATATCTGCCTCTATCTAGGATCAAACTCACAGCTTCCTGATTGTGAGGTGAGAGCTCCACCTCTAGGCCACTGCATCACTCCCTAGGACTGCTTGTATATTGAAAGTAAATTAAGCCCTCCTGTTTTGCTCGCATGACCCTTACTGACTGATAAAGATATGCTTTGTTTCTGTATGTATTCATACTGTCTATTCAAACCCCATCATGGTTTTGTGATGTATCTTGGCAGTATTGTTGCCAGGTTCTTTTATAACATTGTCACCTTCTCTGTTAGTATTTGTCAAATAGAACCCCTACGGTTTTCCCATATACTAAGTCCTCATCATTTCTAATTCCAGCCCAACATCCAGGCCTCACACCCAAATGGTATGCCTATCACATGCCTTCAGTTTGTGAATAAAAAAACCAACGAAGAACGTAAGTCCCTTGTTGTTGTTGTCAGTTGCGAAGTCGTGTCCAACCCATCGCAACTCCCTTGGACAACATTCCTCCAGCCTTCCTGTCCTCTACCATTCCCCAGAGTCCATTTAAGCTCATGCCTACTGCTTCTGTGCCTTCTCATTTTCTGTCGTCCCATTCTTCTTTTGCCCTCAATCTTTCCCAGCATTTGGCTCTTCTCCAGTGAGTCCTTCCTTCTCATTAAGTGGCCAAAGTGTTTGAGTTTCATCTTCAGGATCTGGCCTTCTAAAGAGCAGTCAGGGTTGATCTCCTCTCGGACTGACCGATTTGATCACCTTGCAGTCCAAGGGACTTGCAGGAGTCTCTTCTAGCACTATAGTTCAAAGGCCTCAATTCTTTGGCGCTTAGCCTTTCTTATGGTCCAGCCTTCACAGCCATACATTGCAACTGGGAAAACCATAGCTTTGACTATACACATTCAGTTGAGTCAACAGAGTGTAATTTAATTTCAGATTGAAACAAAAACCTAGAGATAGTAAACTGGCATTCTGTTGAGGGAGAGGGAGTCACTGGAATTAAGACGAAAAATACAAAGTTGGATTCTAGGCATCACAGTTACTCTGTGTTTCATGAGGATGCTTTAACCTGGCTCTTTGCCATAAGTTAACTACAATGCCTCAGAAAAGTGCCAAGAGTTTTCACCAACTGGCCATTTGGTTCTGAAGTTCCTGACATGATTTCTCCGTATGGATTGCTCATCTACAGAGGCCATCTTTGCCAAGTGCCATGAACAGTCTGTGGTTAGAAATGGCCAATTTCCCTAGATTGTTCCTTAGATTGATAGGGAACTTCAAAATTCTCTATCAAAGATGGCTCCACAAAGCACTGATTTCCCATTTTTCTTCATCCCTCTTGGGTGCAGCAGTTTCCACATAAAATCAAAGCTAAAACAGACAGACTTTTAAACATAGCCAACACTGATAGTCATATGCTTTTTATTTGATGGCAACCAGAGGAGGGAAAACCAACCATTATAATGGTAACATGATTAAAATGTTGGCCTAGGGAATAACATAAAGTCACCAATTTTTTAAAAATGAACAAATTGCAACTTCTCTCAGACTGTGGGAATCTAAGGATATAAAAACAGCATATGGACAAAGGTGCTCTTTTTAAATTTAGTTTCACAGCAATCACAACAACAATAATATGAAGACACGAAATGCACATATTAGAATACTTGCTATTTTGAATTGGCTCAGACAAATGATGCCAAATTTGACAAGCTGCATTTGCAATGCAAGATTTCCTTTTTCTGAAGCTTAGGACACTTATCATTCAGCTATCATTTGCTGGTCCCTTGGGAAAAAAAAGCTCTAGGCTCCATGCACTGAAAATATATGCTTGTTTATCTGGGATTTGCACATAGCCTGAAAAATCCATTTATTTTTTTGATGGCTTATTTTTCATGTCCCTTTTACATCGTGGCCAGGTTCAGCCCGGAAAGGAGTTTAGGATCAATAGAGGAAAAAAAAATACAACCCTTTAATGTTTTCAAAAAGCAATGTTGCACTCAAATTCTATGCACCACAGCAGAATGGATTGCTGCTAGGCACTCAGCATCCATCAAGTAAATGCACTCTTCAGAACAGGGAACCCGACCAAGATGTGTAAAATATTGATGCATTGGTCTTATATGGCAAATTGAATAACAAACACACACAGGAAATAATGATATCTATAATAGGCATGCCACAGGAAATATTTGCAGGTTGGATGTGCAGATCAGGATTAACTTTGACTGAGGAAGACTCACTTGTTTTTACATTTTTCTCTGCTCCATCCAATTCTCAGCTAGGAAGGAAGGAAGGAAGGAAGGAAGGAAGGAAGGAAGGAAGGAAGGAAGGAAGGAAGGAAGGAAGGAAGGAAATGGACCTAGTACTGCTATAGCTAGCTTATCATTAAAAATATGGTTTTATTTGTAATTTCTCCTAATGCCTATTTTTAAGGCAACATCTCCTAAAATATCACTTTGCACACTTCTTTGGCAAATATATGCTGCTTTGTATGAAAGATCTGAGCTGTGAATGACAGATGCTAGCAGATGCCACTGCACTGCTGCCATCTGTGCTGCAAAGGAATCTGTACTGTCACCCACACCACAGAATAGTAAAAGAAATCCATGCTGGAGGACTTTTGGATTTCCATTTGCAATGCAAGTTACGGAGGAATGGCCCAACATTCCTCACTTTCTTTGAAAGGTACACTTTCTTTGAAACAAGTGGCTTGCTTGGCATTCTCCTGGCTATGGTCATAGGTATGCTGCTTGCTACATCACCACATTTTTCAAGACCGAGAAGGCTGGTCTTCATTATCCACAAACATTACTGATACTGAAACTATTTTCCTTTTGCTGTATCTCCACGGTTAAACAGGTAACAAAATGGCCTGTTTAACATTCTAAGTTTCCAGTTAATTGCATGCTTTACAACAGGGGTACCAAACTCAAGGTCTCTGGGCTGGATCTAGACCACACTTAAATCTGCCCCGCGGGGCCGGTCTGGAAATAGCAAATAAATAGCCTCTGGAAATAGCCTCTGGCAAAACGGGGTGCGGACCCCCCCAATATGCTTTAATATAACATGGAAATGCATTCAACCTTGGTTCCCAATTTCTAATTTACTTTACAAAATATACTGGGCACCTTTTTTATTTATTGTTTTTACAAATAATTCAAGGCAGTGAATGTATCCAACACACACACACACATACACATACACACACACACACACACACACACACACACACANCACACACACATACACATACACACACACACACACACACACACACACACAGACCTTCCTCCCTACAACAACTCTGGGAGGTAAGCAGAGCTGAGAAATAGTGACAGGCCCAAGTCACCCAGCTAGCTTTCATGGCTAAAATGAGACTAGAAGTCATGGTCTCCTGCTTTCTAGCCATGTACACCAAACTGGCTCTCTTTCACTGAACTTTTTAATGATATAACATAATTCTAATATAATTGAAACCTTTAAATTCTAACGTAATTCAAACTTTTTCACCAAAGTGCCTTTGACATAGGTATCTAAATACTCCTAGGAGCAAACTCAGGTGAGAATTGCCAATGATTTAGCCATACCAGAGCCAATTAAATGTAAAAATATCACCTGTGCAGATGTGTGAAAAGTCAAGCCACCTTACATCAATTCTGACAACAAAAAAATAGCCCCCACATACACTGGGGCAGTGTTTTTGTTTTTTTTCTAGGTCTTACTTTCATATTGTAATCTTTCAGTTCTTTTTCCCATCTCTATCCTGCTTTTGCTGCTTCTACCTGTAACAATGGAGAATACTTGATATATACAACCGAAGAAATAAATTTTATGATTTTTTTAAAAGAATGAAGTATCTTATCTTAGAGGCAGTTCATTTTAATTAGTTGTTAATTAACATAGATTTTATTTTCTCTTGGAATGAGGCCTCCAGGAAGTATTGTCATTACTGTGCATTACAAGTAACTAAACGGATACACTCCTACCTGCAAATCATTGACAAACATATAAGGGGCAGTAATGGAGTTAATAATCTGGGAAGTCTCGCCCACTGCATAGAATCCTTGTCTATGCTAACCATGTCCATGTGACTATTTTTCTTTTGGTATATGTCAGAAGGTGGCGGTGGGGAGAAGGAAGGAATCATTTTATATGTAGAGTTGTCTTTGGGCTATGTAGTTTTATGTGCAACTTTCTGCTGAATGTCCCATTTGCTCCTAATTAAATCAAAGTAAAATATAAATCATTACTGAAAACCAATGGGCACCATCAAAATGTATTAGGTCATCAGAGAGCAACAAGAAATTAAAACAATTTAAGATGCCTGAGTAACCTTTGCTCTCTGTCTAAAGACTAGTACTGATATTAATCAGGCAGCCCTCTTGGAGACAGATTGATTCTAGAGTCGCAGAGTAATTACCGAGAAAGATCTGGAAGCTAGCTAACTCAATGTAAGTGCTGTTATATCATTTGCTGAATCAGCACTACTTAATTTCTCCATACACACATACTACATTACTGATGCAGACTAGCTCTCAGGAGAAAGTAATTACTCATCCAAGGAAGAGGTTAAGTCTGGGAACTCTGTTTTAGGTGTGAGAAGAACTTATTTTTCAGTGAATTTAGCAGACACACAAAGTACAAGTATAGAATTTGCATAATGCTGCTCTACTTTCCTTCTTAATTTCTTTAATTGTAAAAGCATGTGGCCCAATCCTAGTCAGTACCACTGTTCGTGGGATAGGAAAATCTTATCTTTCCACCAGTGCCTTGGTATACTTTTTAAAGGTGTGCCCAACAAGGGTATGCTTAATAAAATATTCTTCAGTGCCACAATGGGTAGCATTTGGGGTGGGGAAAATTCAACGCATGATACAATTGTGTTAAGACAAAGGTTCCCTTACTTCCAGTGGTGGGCTAGAACTGGTTTTGTGAGCACACGCGCACAGCGTTCCAACTACAGCAGTTTGAAGCTCAACTGCTTACCTTCTAGGGCAGCCCTGGTAAGTAGAACAACTGAGACGTAACTCTGCTGAGCCAGAAAGAAGGAAATAAAGGATAGGATAGGGCGGGGCCTGGTGGGCAGGGTCAGTAAATGGTCAGAACTACCGTTTTGCTAGAACTGGTCTAAAGCGACAGCAGCCCACCACTGATTACTTTAGCTGCTGTTATCTGACATGAGCCACTCTTCCTTTTCATTTAAGGACATGACGAGCCACAGGCTGGTAGAAAAATGTGAATTCCACCTATTGGTTAGTTTGCCCCTTAGTGCAGGAAAGTTTCAAATTTTTGAGATCTGTTGTAAAGCCATAGACAAAATGACAAATGGTTTTCAAGAGACTTTTGCTCTATAGTATTGAAATATCTTGTGAAAGTAGGGGATGGATGGTTTTAACACTTTTATTTATCTACACTTGAGATTTTCTCCAACCCAATTGATTAAGACATTGTCATATCATGCCCTCTCTAAGAGCCTAACCAGAACCTTCCTCTCTCCTAGAATTTGTCTGTTTGAAGCTAGTCTGCCTATCTAAGACCCAACTAGGTTCTTAAACTATTCTATTTATTTTCTCAGAAAAATTGTAATTTGTCTCTCTGCCTCTTCCCTCACAGATAGAGTAAAGTGGAATTGATTCATCTTTATAAAACATTGCTTTGTGAATGGAAAAGGTTTAAAGTTAAAACACACAGCAGAACAACCTAAGCCATCAATGCAGTTGCCCTGAAGTTTCTGTTGGAATAACATGTCCCATATGCATGTACTGCAGCTGATATAAGAAGCTCACGTATTGTATACTAAGATTCATTAAATGTCCAAAATTAGTTTCTCAGAAAACAGAAATATCCTTAAGAGCAGTTCTTCATATTTTCAACAATTCCTGCAATACTGAAATCCAGAACTCCCATTTAATTTCAAACATCCCAGAATACCTTGTGTGTTAATGTGAAAATGCTTAATAAACAGTTATAAAAAGTAATGGCTGATATGAAGGTGGATGTGCAAATTGACAATGATGAATTATTTCCATAAAGTGATCTTTATTCTTGCAAATGACGCTATGATAGCAGCTGTTCTGCAGATCGTACTCCAACTGAGAGTTTGAAATCAATTATGAAGTTGGAAAGTACATTTATCTTGCTCCAAAGAGTCACCACCTCCTAATACAGGGGTCTGCAACTTGAAACACTCAAAGAGCAATTTGAACCCATTTCCCACAGAAAAGAAAGCACCGGGAACCAATAATTTAGCAAGCAGTGTGACTGGGTAGGTGTGACCAACTCGACATCACTCACTCCCACCCAGTCACCTATTGCTCTGGAATATGGAGTGACAGGGAAGGGAGTAACCAGCCAGTAGTGGGGTCAGCCAACAGGGAGCTGCAGCAGAGGGCCGAAAGACCCACAGTTTGCAGATCCCTGTCCTAGTAGTTCTTGGTACAACTTCCAGAGAAAGGCAACTTCATAACTCAGCTGGTTTTAGAAGCTCTATCCTTTTGAATAACTGTTGATGTTCCAGGAGAGGCATTAAAAAGGGAGGCATGAATCTAAACTTTGCTTTCAACATTCAGGGTAGTTCTTTCCATCTACATAAGTCTGATGTAGTGGTGGGATAAAATGCAACATATAGAAGAAAGGAGATTAGGGTTATAATACATTTAATGCAAAAATCCGGATAATCACTAGAAGGCAGTAAAGACACACTTAAAACTCTTTGTTGCCTGTTAATGGTTATCTAGACTTTAACAAAACAGATGTGGTGGCTTAGAAGAAATTATTTTTATTGTTGTTGTTGATTTTTTACTTCCCTATAATACACCTCTTGAAAATTTGCTCTGGATGATTATGTCATTCTCAAGAAAAATATAGCAGGAGAGAAAGGAGAAAATGCAAAGTAAAAAAACAATCCCTCAACTCCTTTCCCCCCCTTTATTCTATTGATAACATATTTTTAAAGCATAATTCAAGAATATAGCTCATCTGTCTGGAATCTGCACTGTTAGAAATATAAGTCACCTCACAGGTATTTGGGTTAGAAATATATTAACCAGGATAGACATTTTAATACTGTCTCTTTAAGGACAGTAAGAGCATGCAATTGGATGTGGTTTCTCAAATGGCCTTAAGATGGAACCAGAAACCTGGATTGTTCAGTCTTAATTTGAGTCTCAGAAGAGAGTGTATCTTTATTTCCTTCTGTTGAAAAGTATTGCTGTTGCTCCATTTTTCCTAATTGACTGATATTACTGGATTAATGTAAGTCTGATATTTAACTGTTTTTTTGACACTGAGCTTTGTTTACTAGGATATCCCTGGATTGAAAAACTGACTGTACTTAACCTGTGAATGACTTTTTGGACTGCCTATTA